>SCLD01013643.1:0-18788 GCA_004367895.1 Oikopleura longicauda
TTGGATGATATGGAATCCGCGATTCGATTGGTTGAAATTGAGCATCTTTTGAACCAGACAGAGTCATTACAATCAGAAATTATTCAAACATTAGAAGAGAACCAAAAGATTAGAGATTCGATCCAACAAATAATTGCGAATGTATCTTTGTCCACATAGAAAAAACATTTTTCTAGACCACTGTAAATTCTAAATTTTACGCCAGAATCATCAAATGTACAGATAACTGTTCCTTTCGTTTCGAGTAAAGCTGTTTTTCAAAATAACGTTTAAGTATTATTAATATTTACATAAGAATGAATACTATCGACGATAAATCTTTGGTGTTGCTCATGTCGAAAGTTACTAATTTTGATAGAGAAAAAACTTTCAAATTATCGAAAAAACTCTCAATTGATTATGAAAAAGCAGAACGAATCGTTGATGTTCTCCAAAATGTTATTTTATCTCGTAATTTGAATGATTTGAATTTGATAGATGTTAACGAAGATCAAAAACGAATGATTCAAAAAATATTAAATAAACCTACAAAGCCCGAAAAAATTTCAAGAACTAAAACAATCAAAATACATAATGGATTTGTCACTCATGGATGTACAGGTACGAAAACTCACTTTCGAAAGCGATTCTTTCAAATTGTAAAATTGTTCATTTCAAATTTTAGTGGCAAATTCCAGTGGAGATATAAACGACAAGAAAAATGTTTCAATCAAAGTTTATTTTCAAAAGTTGAACAATAGCGAAATTATAGAATATGAACTAAATGAGACAACATTGAAAACATTGTTCCATTCTCTTAATGAAATCCAAGCATTACGAGATAATGCTCATTGAACGGGACTAAAGTTCAGTTTAAATAATGACTATTCGATGACTCAAAACCATTCTTTCCAATCTTTTATGACTTCTATTCTTCATTTCTAGAGATTCTTCAAAGTACTTCAAAAATTAATTTTCTTGTTTTTAAGAAAAATGGCCGACCCACAAATTGCGCAATGGTTTCAAACAGTTGATAAGGTTTCAAAAAAAATATTTCTTTATAAATTATAATTTGAATTATTAGAATCGTACTGGACGACTTGGCCCAACTGAACTTCAACAAGCTTTGAGAAATAATAATTATTCCACATTTGATATCGCCGTTGTTCAGGTAATTCTTAATTAACCCTATCGTCGATAGGCTATCGATGATAATAGACTATCATCAATTTCATCAAAAAGAAAGCACGCATTTGACGCTTTGAGTCGCGCATCTTTTTTCGGACAAAGTATAGTTCTTTGAGACAGTACTTTTTTTCTTCCTCCTTAATAAAAATGTTTTTATAGTTAATGATAAAAATGTTTGACCGTGACAATACTGGTCAAATCAACGTCAATGAATTCTGTGAACTGTGGAAATATCTCGGTCAATGGCGCCAGACTTTTGATCGTTATGATGTTGATAGAAGTGGAAATATTTCCCAACAAGAACTATCAGCTGCTCTTCAACAAATGGGCTACAGGTTAGTTCGAGGCGAGGTTTTCCTTGAATAATTTTTCATTCAAGCTAACGTTTTGAATCAGCTAACGTTTTTGTCTTTTAGTGGGTGTGTATAAATATTTATATAAGTATTGATTGAATCACTATTTTTCATCGAAATTCATATTTTAATATACTTTATAAAATAGAGATATTAAAATTAATTTAAAAAGTCATAGGCTCATAGCTTGTAGCTACTGATTAAGCGAACAAAAGCTATATACAGATATCGTTCTGTTTTTACTTTTTATATTTCAGATTTTCTCCTCAATTTATTCAATCAATTTACCAAAAGCATGATTACAATCGCGATGGAACACTACAATTTGATGGTTTTGTACATTCCGTTATTCTTCTTCAGGTATAGCCTCATTTTCATTCAGAGTTGTGATTTGTAGCCGGTGGTTTATGAAATTGATCGCTTATAGTTTCAGTTTTTTCAGGGACACGTTTTTCGCTGACTAGGCTGAACGCAATGTATGAATTTCAAACAAACAACCACTTAAATCACTCCAAATTTTAGTGTTTAATTGACCACTAAATAGTGGTTTCAGTGGTAAATATCAAACTAAAACTGAAATGTTTTGGTCGATTCTCAACTCTGTTTTCATCACAAGTTTTTAATTTTTGTTTTTTAGCGTTTGACTGGGGCCTTTCAGCAATATGATGTTCACAAGAATGGAAATGCTCACTTCACATATGAGCAATATCTCTCTTCTGTAATAAATAGCCTTTATTCTTCTAGTTACCAGAATTCCTTCAATCCATTCTTTTTTTTTAGTTATTAATTTTAGTGAGATTATCACCCTTGGTATAAATGACCTTATTAAGTATGAATAGACTTCCAAAGAGATTATGCAATCCGGCTCGTATTTTAAATCGTACTTTTTGTACTTCTGAAGTCTTGTCTGCCAAGGTTGTTACAGCAGCAAGTTACAAGAAAACAGGTGGCCCAAAACGAACAAACCGAATTGGGACAGGACCACTTTATGGTGATGGAGAAAAGGTCAAAAGAGGTCAAATTGTTTGGAATAATGCATCATTGAAGGGTTTTAGCTGGGGTTGTCTACCAGGTTCATAATAAATTAGAAAGAAAAAACAATAACCATGGTTTAGGCGCTAATGTTGAAGTAATTTATACAAAAGGATTTGCTCCAAAGCTTCACGAAAGAGGCCTTTATGCCTCTTGCGATGGAACTGTGCGTTTTACAAGGGAATTATATGTTCCGCCTCCTGATACGATAGAGGTACAGTTCGTTATTTTTAGTAAACATTCTTTTACATGGCCTACATGTTCATTTTGCCCTTCGGGTTTGAATCAAATCGTGTGATTTCGAAACTAAAATGTTAAATTATATTTAAGGCTTTGAAAATTCCAAAAATGCCGGTTGGTTCGTTTCTCTACAAATTGCATTGTCACGTGGTCCCCGAGAAGCAATCAAATAATTTTAAAATGAAATCATTTCTTTGAAAAACAAAAATAATGTCTAAGAAAAGACCAAGAATAACAAGAGATAATTCAGAAATGTCCGAACGGGGAGGGGGACTGGGTGGTCTGAAACCACCGAGTAAGATTCGTCCACCAGCTCGGGCCGGAGACGGTCCAGCGGACACTTTCAAAGTTGGCGATAGAGTAAAGGCTGCCGGTAAAAGAGGGGTCGTTGCATTTCTTGGTGAAACAGAATTTGCATCAGGTCACTGGGCTGGAATTGTTCTTGATGATCCTGTTGGTAAGATTAATTAAAATTTTGGTTCGCTAGTCAGGCAACCCTTAAAATTTTGGACATTGAACTTTAGATTAATCTGACTTTAGGTAAAAATGACGGAATGGTAGCAGGTGTCCGTTATTTTCAAACAGAAGAAAAGCGCGGTGTTTTTATTCGTCCAGCTAAACTAGAATCGGATCTCCCTTCTACAACATCACCAATTCCAAAATCAACAAGTCGTACCTCAATAAGCGAAGCCCCACTGCCATCTCCAACAGAAAAATCACTCAAAGTAGGCGAGCATGTTATTTATAATGGAAAAACTGGTATTGTACGATTTGTTGGAACAACCGAATTCAAAGATGGGGTTTGGGTTGGTATCGAGCTACATGAACCAAGTGGAAAAAATGATGGTTCAGTACTTGGAAAATATTATTTCCGTTGTCCACCAAAATTTGGGTTATTTGCATTGCCACATAAAGTACAGAGAATAAAAATGATTCCAGGTTCACCATCAATTGGAACACGTTCTATTCGAGGTATCTATACAAATTATTTATGGTGTTTTTTTCTCTAAAGGTGATGGGTCGAATATACATTTATAAGGTCGTACTTCACCAGGCGGTTCTGTTTCGTCATTTGGTTCAATGGCATCGACGAATTCGGTAGCGATTGCACGAGCACAGGTAAGATATGTTAAAGCTTTTGCACCGCCAACTTTTCGACTTTCGGTTTTGATGGAAGTAAGCCTGTTTTTCTAAACCGGAAGTAGAATCATCGGATTCGGAAGTCGAAAATGTTCACTTTCATTTTATTTTTAATGTTTCTAGGCTGCCGAAGCTGAACGAATGCGAGCTAGAGCCAATGCATGCAATGTTAACGAAATTAAAAAGGCGCTTGACGAAAAAGAAAAACAAGTTGCATCAATGTTAACTGAACGTGAAATGCAACAAGATGAACTTGTTCGTGTCACTGCGCAGATTATGGGTACGTAGATAATAAAGAACATATTCAGTTCTGATAAAGATGAGCCAAAAAGTAACCTTTATATCGCTACAGATATAAAAGTCAAAGAATTTCGCCGAGAAAGGTAGCATTAAAATTTTATTATAAGAACTTACCAACAAAATTGACGAGCTAGAAAATGATTTATCCGACGAAAAAGAAATTCGAATTGAAGCTGAAAACAAACTTGAAGAGCTCGAATTCAAACTAGCCGAAAACGAAGTTGGTTCGGGACAAAAAACACCAAAGGTTTATTTTTAATGAATTACATCAAATAATAAGATTTTAAAAATAAGGCGGCTGAAGGTGACGATGAAGATTTGGAAGAATTTCCGGATGGAAATGATAAAGATTACCTGCATGGTGAGATAGAAGACTTGAAGGAAATGGTTTTTCATTTATTTACACAAAGGAAATTTATGGTCAAGGGATAAACATCAAATAAAAAATCCATTAAAAGCAACAATTAGTTGATCTTCAAGAAGAGAAACAATTTTCTGAAGCTGAATTACATGAAAGTCTTAATTTTGAGAAGGAACAAAATAAGCAGCTCAGATCAGAATTGGAATCTCAAAAAACGGAAAATGCTAATAATGTATGTATAATGTGTGTGTGTTTTGCTCTGATTTATTAACCAAAATTAGCTTTCCGATGATACGAAGCGCCTTGAAACTGAACTGAGTGAACTAACAGAAAAATTAAATCAAACTGAAGCAACCAAAAGTGAGTTGGTTGGTCAACTTGACTCATTGAAGAGTGAATTGGAACTTGTCAAAGAGTCACGTGATCAGTTTGAACTTGAAAAAGAAGAAAACTCAATAAAGGTTTTAATTTTGAAATTCCGAAAACTGACAATTGAGGATTCATCTCTGGATTCTTCACTTGCTCAGACACGCCACCGACCGGAAATAAACTGGTCGGAACCACCAATCACAAAAAAACACATTTCATCGAAAAATAAAAATAATCCGCGGGGCCAGTATAATCAATTTCAACTGACCCCAAGTCGATTAATCATTCATTCTAATATTACCTAACACCCTTCACAAAGTACCAGTCTAGTAACTGGTGCAGTATACTCGTTAAAATACTAGTGTGCAATATATGTTTCATAAATTCAGTTACGTAATGTAAATGAGATAAGAAATTTCGCAGAGTTCCTTATCTAAAGCGTTGATTCAAAATCCCTTGGATTTTGGATGGTCAAGGGATCGGTCCTCCTCAAGAACCACAAATGTTTCGGGACTAATAGTGTGTCGGGGACTGTACCCTTAAATGTCGTATTCGTTGTATCAAAACAATATTATGGCATTGATTTTAAGCCTATCAACTGGAGTAATTACGAAACGACATCCTAAACCCAGCGTGCTTATTCTCTTCAATTATTTAGGATGATAAACCTCTAATCTTAGGATTTAATATGAATCATCTTTTCAGGTTGCCGAATTGAGTGGCGGTATCGAAAAGTTAAAAGAGCAGATTCAGGCAGCGGGTGAAGGCAAAAGTGAAGAAGTGACCGAAGCTCTAGCCAAATTGTAAGTACATTCTCGAACCGAAAATGACCCATTTTTTGAACTTTTGACTTTTTATTTCGGTTTTTACTCGAAAACAGGTATTGGAATATTTGTCTCATACGTTGTAAATAACGAGATTTCGCGAAACGGGCTACCTCAATATATATTTGTTTCTGTTTTCTAAGCATGCAACAGCCCCAAAATCATATTTATACTCGTTAACGAGTTTACATTGTACCGCTTCTTGTAAGCTGGATTTATTCGAGTAACGATTTTGGGTTGAATTTGAGATACGATCGTATAAAATTTTTCGCAATTCAAAAAAAAAATCAAAATCGTCATTACGAACAAATCCATCTGACCACTCCTCTTAAAATTAAATTTCGAAATGAAAACCTTAAATTGTTTTGGTTAAGAGAAAAAGAACAAGAAAAAATTGAACAGCTTGAATTTGAATTGGAAGAAGAAAAAGGAACTCGAAAAGAGGTCGAAGCACAATTGTCAGATTTCGTCCGGTATGTTAAAAAACTATCGAAAATATTTTCGATCCATCTTGAGCTTGAACGTAGTCGTAACACTTCCGATTAACTTTATTACCTGATTAGACTGATGAGTTCAGAGAGTGTGTTTTTATTCAAGTCTGAATAAATCTCAAATGAATCAATTTTGTCTCGTTAATAGAGTGGTCAATAAATGTAGCGTAAACTAACCATTTCGAATTTGCCGCATTTTATATCTAAGAGTAGGTCATTTTCACGGCATTGAACTTATTCATTGACCAAAATATTCGTCCGATCTCTATTTCAATTGTTTGCAAATGTTTTTTCTTTCAGAAACTATGAAGGCGAAAAACAAGATTTGTGCGAATCAAAGCTTAAACTTGAGGGTCAAGTCAAAGAGCTTGAAGAAACAAATGCAAGTCTCTCATCAGATTTGGAACTGGAAAAGGCAAAGGGAACAACAGATGCCGATAATGTTAATAAAGAAGTTTCAAAAATGGCAGAAATTATTGAAAGTCTTCAAAATGACAAATTGCAGACTGATAAACAATTAGCAGAAGGTACCCAGCTCTTGGCCAAGGTCGGTTTTCGGAACACGTTAGCTTGAAGCATTACGCAAAGTCAAAATCAGTACCAGAATTGATATATATATATGTGCGAATCCTTGACCAAAAGGAGCACAGAGAGTAATTATTTGATTGCCCGCTAACGCCATTAGAACTATTTCGTAAACCGTTCTAAGCTAAGAACAGATTCGATTGATAAAAAATCGCAAATCGAAAAGATAAATGAGGAATTGGAATCAGCAAAAGCTGAAATGGAAAAAGAAAAACTCGAAAAGAATACGATTGAAGAACAGTTGAAAGAGTTGCAAAATGAATTTGCTGAAGCTCAAGAAAAGTCTCAATCGACATCAACGAACTTGGAAAATGTTCAATCATCCCTCACCGCCGCCAAATCGGAATTAGAAACGAAAAATTCTGAAATTGAGCGTCTTAATAGTGAAATATCGGCATCTCAAACAGGATCAAGCGAGCTCACCGATCAGCTTCGAAAAACTATTTCTGAATATTCGGCTGGAATAGAAACGTTGAAATCTACTAATCAGCAATCTGAAGAAAAAATTGAAAATGTCACTGCTGAACTTTCAGCGACAAAAGAAAAGTTGAAATCAGCTGATTGTAATATTGAAGAAATAACAAAAGATTTAAACGCTACAAAAATCAAATTAACCACTTTGGAAACTGAGTTGAATCTAAAGAATGACGAAATCATCAGTTCAAACGAAAAGTTCAATGCATTAAAAGAGGAAAAATCTTCAGAACATAAATCCTACACAGTTCAAATGGATGATTTAAAAGGAATGATGGCAGAATTACAGAATCATTTGGACAAACGAAATGAAGAATTTCATAATCTGACAGGCTCATCACAAATTGAAATAACCGAGTTGAAATCGTCTTTGGAATCGAAAACTGGGGAATTTGATGAACTCAAATCTAAAAGTGACCAAACGTCAAAAGAAAAACAAGAAAAAATTGACGAGCTTAATCACCAGCTTTTAGAATTGAAATCAGAAGAACAAAACTTAAGAGATGCTTTGGAGAAAGGAGAATCATCCTCGACAGATCTAAACACTCAGGTGGCATCACTTACAGAACAGCTGGAGAGTAAAAAGGTTGAATTGAGTCAATCAAAGGCATCAAATGATGCTCAAATTGCTGAAATTGAAGACTTAAAACAACAATTTCAAGGAAAACAAGCTGAACTTGATAAACTTCATAATGATATAACCAGCTCAAGCACTGATACAGAACAAATAATGAATTCAATAAAAGAAGAGCTTGAAAGTACAACCAAAAAGCTTGCAAATGTAAAAACCGAACTAGAAAAGACCAACAACGAAAAGGTTATTTTTCAAGCTATGAATCAATCGCGTGTCCATTTATGTGTCCATTAACTTGTCCATTACTCGGAAACTAGTCAACTTCCGTTTCCGTTTTCAAACCGGAAGTAGGGCTATTTTTCAACTTCCAGTTTTAAGGGTAGTTCAGATCCAAATCATTTTATTTTTGAAATCAATCTAGGAAAGAGTCGGATCCGACATACAACGACTCTGAAATGAAATGATGAATTTCTAGATAGACCCAGAATCGATTGAAGATGGAGTCATTCTATTTCAGAGTCGTTCTATGACCGATCCGAATCTTTCCTTTATTGATTTCGAAAATAAAATGGCTTTGGTCTGTACTACCCTTAAAAAGACAAGCCGACTTTCAGTTTGAGGAAACGGAGTGTCAGCTAAAATTTTTCTAAAATTTGTCTTTCAGCTAGGTGTAATTGCCGAGAAAGAGAATTTGGTTGAATCCGTCAAAGCTAAAGATTCAAAGATTTCTGAGTTGGAATCCTCACAGTCTGCTTCTTCCAAGTCCATCAATGATGCACAAATAAAAATCAGCGAATTGACAAACGAGCTGGAAAGTAAAGAAGCAGAACAAAAGTCATTTTCGGAAAATGCCATTGAGTCAAAGACTCAGCTTGAAACCAAACTTGCCGAAATGACTCATGCTAAAACAGAAATTGAAAAAAATAATGTTTTGCTCAATTCGTCCGTGGAAAAACTTCAAATTGAAAAAGAGCGATTGGTTTGTGAAGTTGATGCCCTGAAGACAGAATCGACGCATCACGAGGAAGCGCAAAATAATTTCAGTGATCTGAAATCAAATCTTGAAGCTGACCTTCAAAATCTTCAGCGTGATAAATGTTCTCTTGATGCCAAGATTGTTGAACTTGAAACTGAACTGAATCAGACTCGAACGGGAGCTTCAGAAAAGGAAGAAAAGCTCACAGCTCAAAGAGATGAATTAGAAAAAAATCATGAAAATGTTAAAGAAGCATATGAGTTAATTTGTGTCGAATTGAAAGAACTTCAAGAAAAAACAAAGAAGACAGAAGATTGTCTTGAAGAATCACGTGAAGACGACGCCAAAAAAGCTGACCAGATAAAATTCATTCAAGCGACTGTAAGTGATATCACAGAAAAATTGAAAGCAGCCGAAGAAAAATCAACAACACTCGAAGAGCAATACAATACCGAACATGAAAAGGCTGAAAAATTGGCATCAGATATTCAGGCAAAATCAGAAGAAATATCAAGTGTGTCTGCTCAACTGGAAGATCAAAAGAAGAAACTTCAAATTGCCGAAGAAAATTTTGCCTCGTCTTCAGGTGAAATCGAGCAAAAACTTCAGGAACAAATTCGAGTTCTTTGTGATGAGAAAGAATCCTCTGAAAAAGAATCAGCTGAGCTTAAATCAGAAATTGAGAAACTGAACGGTTCAATTTTGGCTTCGAAAAATGAAATTGAAAAGCTTCGTCATATTCAAAAAACAGACAAAGACGAACAATCAGAAATCATTAATGAACTCACTTCTAATCTCGAAAAATATGTTTCGGAAAATGAAGAGCTTCAAGAACAAGTTTCAAAATTAAATGAAGTTCAAGAACAATCGAAAATTGCATCAGAATTACTTTTGCAAAGTGGAAATGAGGAAACAAATAAAATTATTTCCGAGAGAGATAATTTGTCAAAACTAAATGATGAAAAAGATCTCACCATTCAACAGGTTAATGATGACTTGGAGAAACTCAGAACTGAATGTAGGATTTAAGACTGATATATGATATTGCGACAGTCTGACATTTGATTTGAACCAATTTTTTGTTTGTAACTGAAGTTTCAAATCGTTGTGAACTCAGATCACGTGTATACGCATTATTACATATCATTGAACCCCGTGTGGACTTTTTCGCCCTTTTTATATTGTCTTGAATCCATTAAAGTAACGGAAAAAATAGCAGCAGAGACATTTGGTCGTGAAGCAGCTGTGAAGGCCAAGGAGAAGATTGAAGGAAAATATGAAGATTTAAAAAAGAAATCCCAGGAAAAACTTGCTGAACAGTCAACGGGATCGGAAGCCCTTCAGTCACAAATTGATGGTCTCAAGAAACTGAGCAATAATATGGAAGAAGAGATTGAAAATAACAAAATTCAAAAAATGAAAGATGATAAGAAACTAGAAGAAATTGAAAGGGTAAGCAGTACCCTAGGTTACCTAGGGCCTAGGTATAAACGAGTACAAAATGTCCCAGAACGATGTGCGGGTGGATTTTTCTCTCGCTTAATTTCAGTCTATGGTCACCTGCTTTTTAACGCGTTGAGTCCGTGTATTAGAAAAAATTCGTTACCAGTTTTCAGTCCGGACCAAAACTGAAGGCTTACGTCCTATAATTTACACGGGTAGACCGAATTCTTTGGTCAGATGAAATCCTCATCTTCTCTATGGTCTACATTCAAATAGGCGTGGGCGGTGTAAGATTCTACTAAGAAATAGATGTCTACCAGAGTATAAATGAAATATGTTTTTTATAAACTTGTGACTTTTAAAATTAGGAACTTCTTGAAAAAGAATCAAAATGTCTTCAATTAGAAGAAACACACGATGAAGAAATTGAGCATATGAAGGGAAAATTGAAAAAGCTTCAAAAAGACCTTGAAGAAACTACCCAACTTCAAGTTGAGAAAATGACTTTGGAAATTAGACTTCAAGAGATGGAGGAAAAAATGAGATCCGGCGGGATGGAAATTGCCACTCCAAAGACTGATCGTAAGTTGAATAAAGTTTACGGAATCTTTGGAAAATTTTACGGTAAACAGAAAGAGGAGAATGACGGTGAGTCATCAAAATCTCGGTGTGTCATGCAATCCCCCTCTCAGTGGGACAGTCCCAGTGGAATACCTTTGGGTAACATGGTGAATTTTAGGTGTTTCACAACGCGAGGATCATTTATATTATATTGATTTTAATTTGTAATTTGGGTGATTTAATATTTTCAGCATGAATAATTTGCATTTTAGCATCAGCCGTTGACGCTCAATCATCTCAAATTAGTTTCCTGAATTCGATTATATCAGGATCGGTTAATTTTTAGCTTTAGCAACCATTAGATATAGATGGTGCCAAATCAGAGTTATACACTTTCATATGATTTTGCGTGTCAAGTCTATGAATCGAATATGTGTTAGTTTGCGAACCATTTTGTAACTCCAATGTGATACCACCTATATATTTTCTGATTTGAATTAAACAATATATGTATTGGTTACTGTTTATAAAAAGTGTAACTGAATAAAATATCATAATTCTCCGAAATGGCGCCCTCTATATTGTATAATCGGAGAGTCGTTCTCCTCTTTCTCCCCTTTGTAAGCAGAGTATGATATTTTATTCATTAATATGTCCTACATGATTCTTAGAATGATAAATAATCTTAAATAAAGATCAACAAAATGAAATTTCTAAATTAAAAGATAAGAATTACGAATTGGAACAAATGTTGGTTGATGATGGACCAACAGATAATACTATTGGTAAGTTACGATATTGGTACTAACTAAGGATCACCGGACTGTTTGTTCTGTTTGACCCAACGATCTTTCATTTCGGATACATTTTCTGTATCACTTTTCTTTCTCAACTTCTTTTCTATTTCTTATTATCAATATTTTTAGATAACTATAATAGGAATCCATTATTGGAAGAAGCTTGCTTCCCAGATGAGACCCTCCTAATGACCAGAGCAAATGGTCGTATTTCTATGTATTATGAATCGTCTGAAGCTCTTTGGAATGATGACGAAACATTTTAATCTTTTCTTTCATGTTAACCTATCCTGACATGCTTTACCTATTCTCTTCCTCTTTATCTTCAATCCTCTTTGGGAGTTCATCAGGGCTTCTGATATTTAAATTCAGGTCAAAATTCAACTGCGTATTTTGATACGACCGCGGCATCGTTTGGCGGTAGTAAAACAGCATCGAAACCAGTCCGATTATATTGTGACATCTGCGAAGAGTTTGATAAACATGACACAGACGATTGTCCATTACAAGAAGGCGGAGGATCAAACTATGCCGTTAAAAATGATAAATGGGATCCAAATTCATATGATGACGATGATGAGACCTATTAAACTTCTGTGCAAGACCACCACCAAGCAGTTAATTCACAACCATGCCCATGTCACTCTACACTTATAGCAAAATTAACGATATTGATGCATTGTATATTTTTCTCTTATTTTTTCCTCGGTTATAATTCTTTGGCGGGGGATTGCTTAGCATGCCAGTTTTTAAAATAATGTTGCCTATCAGTTCACTTTCTTCATGAATAAAATATTATTTATTTTCGACGAGTTTCATTTTAGATGGTTTTACATAACGCCATCGAGATAGGAATTTGATGACTGATCCCTATCATGATAATGGTAAATCTGTAGCCATCTATATGGAAACACTTCTCATTTTATTTTTCGTTTCAAAAGCAAGGTTAAAGTTGTGTCTGGGTAATATACCCATAATCCCGAATTTTTAAGGTGGCAGAGAAGCTTTCGTGATTTTTCTAGCATTGTCTAGTATGGTGGTTCTCTTTCGTTCTCGAAACGTCGAAGATGTTCTTTCTCCCTAAAAATTCGGCATCACAGATACAGCATTGAGAAGACCGTTGAAGTTCAATGAATTGTCAGTTTGTATTACAGTGGTATGCGGTGTCAAGTATTGGCATAAATAGGGTTACGTCTACCTATTATTATTATCAATGGCTGAAGTATTAAATTCAAATGGCCAATGAATTCTAAAATAGGTCTAACTAGGTTATCGCTTCTAAAATATTTTTCTTCGTTGTTGGATGAAATTGCAATATTTTGGTAACATGCATAGGGTGTCCAACAAAAGAACCAAATAGCAAACATAACGAATTCTCCAGTCCCACAACTCAAAATAATTGTTAGTCCGGATTTATGCCTATGACTTTTAGATACTCACTAGGTTCTTCTAAATTCTGCCGGACGGAAAGTAACCTCGAGAAGAAGTGAACATATAATTGAACCAGCAATCGTCAGGGGTAAAAAATAATGCATGAATAATTCTATAAATCTATAAGTCTTCAAACTGATAGCTTCTTGTGGATGATCGATAAGGTAGAGGGGGTGATCATCCGTTCTTTCTAAAATTATGTTCAAAATAAAATTCAGACTTTTACCAAACATCACTAGTTGCAACTTAATGCAAGTCTGGAATATAAGCAAACCACTGTAATATAATTTAAAATTGTAACTCGAGTAAAGGGAATTAATATCAGGACTTGCTCACATAAGAGAGAAAGAGGAGGACACCTCTCCGAATATACAATATAGAGGGCGCCATTCATATACCATCAATATTATTTTCAATTCCAACAAGTTCAAGCTGATTGAAACAATAGTCTTTCTGAAAAACATCAATTCTACTCAAGTTTTGAATGTTTAAAATTCGGCTGTTTAAAATTCCGTTCTTTTCATTTATGAGTCATAAATTATGACAAAACTTTCCCTGAAATAATATGCGTTGACAGTTGCAACTAAAAAATTAAGTGCGATAATGCAGTAAGGGCCAAATCGCTTAAATGTTTGAATATTCAAATTGACATGGTCGATCGAATTGATAAGTTTATATGGCCTTTCGGGATAAATATACTGTATATAAAACAACACAAATTCGGATATCGACAGAAATTTTAACAAACACGAAACTAATGAATTATCCCTTACGTAAAGTAATTCTGAAGTCTTCGCAAATAAACAACGGCTAAACCAAAGCAACAAAAGTGGCTTATGACGAAGGATAACCACCATCTTTAATATTGGTTCTCATTATCTCAACGGGTATCCCAAAAATCTGGCTGTGACACAAAAAAGCGAAAATGTTATTTTTGAAATCGTCCCATTTTTACCAACTTAAATATCATTGACAGTCTTTCCTGTTACGTTTTACCCCGGCTATCCATTTGTTTTGTAACATATCATCTGTAACGGAATAAAATATCATATTCTCTGAAATGACGCCCTCTATATTGCTAATTCGGAGAGTCGTTCTCCTCTTTGTGAGTAGAATATGATATTTTATTCCGTTAGACATGCTAGATGAGGGCGCGAGACATGCATGATAGAGGGCGCGATTTCAGAGAAGATGACATTATTTCTACTCGTATAATTCACAATAATATTTTTCAAAAGTTGAACCTGACCTTAAATGTGCCTGAGTTCTACACATAATAGGTCCATACTCCCATGTCATATTTTTGTGCCACATTGCAGAAAACGGTAATATTGAAATGGAATATAAAATCATTGTTAAAACAAGCCAATTGCTTGGATTGAAATTTTTTGGGCTTCTCCAAATTAAACAAGCTGCAATTGAATTGATACAAAATCCAAGGACGCTGAAATGAAGTCTCAGATATAACTACGGGATGTTATAAAACTTAGGGCAAAAAGCTTGTGAACGAGGATAATTTCACCCACACGCTTGGGACAAGCATATTGATATCATTTACAATATCATATACTCTGACCATATTCTCTGATTTTATTTGTACTTTTGAGAGTACCTGAAGGACAAATAAAGTTGCCAATAATAATTCATATTTAAAATAAAAAGGCTCATTTCAAAAATGTTTTTGTTAAATTGTCGTAACGAACATATTTATTAAATTCTCTCATTGCCAGGCGGGGTTCAGACATTTGATAATCGACTATAATGGTGCAACAGAATGATAAAATCTTCGAACGTCAAATGAAACGAAACCGTCAGAAAATTTTACAATTTTTAAGGGTAGTTCCATGTCTCTAAAATTTGAATTTCAGGTTCAACGCCCAGATAACTTAACTTCCGAATAAAATAATGGATTTTTGATAAATCGGGCTGAACCACCAATGGTGGTCCACCATCCCGGACCGAAAATTAAATGGATTAGTTTTCCAGGGTTTGCCATTATAAGTTAAAACAGTTTTGGAACTTTACCTTGTTGAGATAAGCCAGTAAAAATAAAACTTTCTAACAGTTCTCGTAAAGTCATATTCAGATTCCCAATTAATTTGATCATTAGCAAAATCATTTTTCATATTTCATCTCGATTATACACTCTAGTTTTTTCTGTCCAGCTATTTTCCTGTGCAGAACCCACGTAATACGGGTAATAAAATCATTTGTGGGTACTGTGTATCTCGACACTTTTGATGGTTAACCTATTAGTAATCATCATTTGTATCAGTCAAATTATTTGAGATTTATAACAGTTTTGATTTATATTAGATTTAAAAAGGCAAAAACTTTGGCATAAGATTGAAAATGTAGGAAATTGTTGTTTAGTAAAAGGAGATCAGATCGTAAAATGAAGGCACAGCAAAATTAAATTTGCATTTTTACGAAATCGGTCATTAGCTACCAAAATATAAGACCGGTCCTCGTCATACAAGTGACCCCCATTAACAGGCCCTTAATAATTGAACGAGACACATAGTGAACTTTTTTTGAAATGGTGTTCTAATCCTGTCTAGATTCTATTGACATCTTGAAAACTATACGTTCTTTTCTGTGCGTAAGATCTGAAACAGCGTCCAGTATACGGTATTATTAGGCGCGTGATCAAATAATGTCAAATCCTATATCTCGATACGTCCCTTGCGTCATTATACGAGTCACGCCTTGCGGTCAAGTCTACCAAATTTTTTCAATATTCACCAAAATAACCCTGATTAAGATTTTCAAGAATTAATTAATTAATAAATTGATTATAATCAAATATAAAATCTTGACTCTTAATTCTTCAACATATAATGCTTCTTTTTTGACATTCCCAATAGTACAATATAATAATTTCATTATTAGGCTTAATTGTGCCCTAATTGCTTTTTAGCGCACAATTAGATATAAAAAAAAATTGGTTAAAGTTCATCGTTCACTTTGATACGTTGGTCAGCTCTTGTTGTTTTATAAATCAAACTTTTTGAGAATTTCCCCCTACGATTTTGCCCACGTAAAGGGGGCTCTCTAGATTCAGCCCTTGCCTATGGCACGTCCGCATTGAATTTTATTTCAGATAGATATTATAAGTTTAGACAGGTATTATAAGTTGGCCTTTAGTGATGAATATTTAAAAACCGCATAAATCATGATTAGTGATAAAGTTATAAGTTCTTCTTCGTCTGATATCTACTGTCAGTTAACAGAAAATGTATTCAGCTTTTTCAAAAAATAATTCCAAAAGTTGTGTGAACAGAAATAGACCAGACAGGGCTCAGAGGACATGTCCAACTCGAAACATTACATTTCTTTCGGTTTTTTGTTGGGGTCGGCATAGTCACTGGAGTCCTATTGAGACAAAACCTTGCTGAAACTCAAAAAGTTTTGTCAGAAACTATCACCCTTCAATGCACGGTACGTGTGATCCTTATTAGCACACTTTCATGGTAAACGCATTCCAAATTTTGAATTTACTTGTCAATTTTCAACTGTTCGCACTGTCCGCTGTTCGTATTGCTCGACGGACCCTGGCCAAGGCACCACCTGAAAACTGAAATTACAGAAAAAATGGATGAGTTTTCGAGGATTAATTTAGCTTAATTTATTTTAAAATTAAGTATTTTTATGAGTTCATGTCAGTAAGTCTTAGCGAGGTGACTACCGTGGTGAATTCAATAGGATAAAGACATTTCTATGAGGTTTATAATGGAGTCATACTGTAAGTGACCTATTTATTTCGACAGGCTTAGTTTCTGTGCTGGGTGTGAATTTGGTCATATTCGGGGGGATTGTAATTGGTGAAGTGAACGACGACATCGCATCATGAATCGAAATTTAAAATGAGTAAAAATCATGCGTTTAAGAGAAAATAGTAACTACAGGTGAAATACAAATGATGAAATACAATAAGTCACCCTTATTGACAATTTTTCGAGGACCAAAATTTCAAAAACTCGGGCTAGGTCACCACCAAAAAACGGAAATTTTGAAAACAAATTGGATTAGATTCGGATTTAAAGATAATCTAGCCATACCGAAATCGGTTCAAAACACACTAGGCTATATAAAGTTGAAATCACGAAAGGTAAATGTTATGTCGCCATATAAAATTTCAGTATGGCTAGTTTCCTTTGTCGAGGTATTTCAACCTTTGACTGAAATCGGATAGATTTTAAAAAGTTTTGATAAATTCTTGCATTCAATGATGACAATCATCAAATGGATTTTGATTTCATTGTACGGAATAATTTTAAATTTCAGTGCTCCAAATGCTATCACAGCGATTCAATTTGGAGCTGAAAACAGTGAAAATGAAAATGAATTATTTGAACTCGAAAAAATCAAAAATGCATTCCAAAGAAAAAAGGCAACGATCAACGTTGGAGGAAACGGTTTCTTAAAATCATTTCTTTTGAAGGTTATTGACACAGCATCAATCACTTTATCGGAAACTATATCAATAGAATGCTATACTCACAATAATCGCTGTTCTTTTATGATTTATGAATCATCGGCGTGCTCCACGGGACTATTCTCTGGAATCTCCAATGTGTGAACCCCTTTATCATGATGCATGACGAGAATGTTTTGTATTTCGTTATGACGTGAAAAGCCCATGACTGGGATTTAAGTCTGTTCAAAAAGATTTAGTCAGTCAGGGTCTAAGTCTTAGAGGGGTGAACTGACAAATATCCCATAACTTATAAAATACAGCGCGTTTTCGCCTTTTGCCAAAAGTTCCCGGTCTTCTTTTGTGTCCCATTGTGTCTAATTGTTCCTAGAGGCTAATTTTTATGAATACTAAAATTAAAATAAGTAATATTTAAATTGCCCATATCATTATGAGCCGAATGATATCAATCATTTTAATGTTATTTAGTTAATTTGATGAACCGTTATCCATATGGCTGAAATAACCTATTCTATACTATTATATAGTATAATATTCATCATCGCAAATAATATTCCATGCTATATACTAATATAAACCCATGTATAGGTAGGTCGACGAATGATGAGAATTTTTTGAAATGTGCAATTAGAATTGGATGTCAGATTTGAGTGATGATGACAACCCAATTTAAACTCAATAATTTTCTTTTGGCTCATTATAAATCCATTTTCGTTACAGTATGATCATCATGATTGATTTTGCTTAAATAACACTCTAAATTATCGATATTCTAAGTGACTTCTAGAACTTTCAACTTGAAATCGACTTTTGACGTAGGCGAAATCGTAGGTTGAAAGTCCGAGGGAAATTTGGAGAGTTTTTTGGCAAGTCACGATAATTGCTAATCCTGAGATTCAACCTAGGTATGTTTAAACCGAGTCGTTTTAACCGATTCTAACGGTATTGAGGAATATTATGTGTGAATTTACTTTTGGTTCAATTAATTCATTATAGAACTTGTTAATAACTTATAAACTAAATAAAACCGGTTGAGTGAATATTTTGAAACTGGACGAGTTTTTCAAAAGATTAGTCTTGTCATGAAGGATGATCTGAATTTAAGTTTTCGATATCCGGTTCATCAACAGTATAGAAAATATTATACTTACTGATACTTTAACACTCGCTCCAAAATTTTTGAAAAAATTTAATTCCTTGTCTAAGATTGTTGAGAATCGAATTGATCGCCG
>SCLD01013754.1:0-18783 GCA_004367895.1 Oikopleura longicauda
TAAGGATTAACAAACCGGATTTAGAGTAATATTTCGATTTTATTTAAACCGAATTAAACCGTTTTTACCCTCTGGGAGAGAAGTCACCTCGACTCACGTTGAAGAATTAGGTGACATTTTAAATACTCAGATATGTTATCCTTTTTATTCTAAAACGCCATGTTGACCTTGACCATTTGTAACCTCATTTTAAATAATCACACGTAATTGGCCCCTATATGACCTTGAACGTCAATATTATTCGAGTAAAAGAAAGCACCGGTAACATACATGTATTTCCAGACTTTTTTTTGTCTCAAGACTAAATCGAAACAATACCATTAGTTAAAATAGCACTCGATTGGGCCTAAGAGAACATCCACAGCCGAATATTAAAGGATACCATCGTCAGCGCAATTTTCACTGGTGTATCTGTAGTGAGGAAGTTAGAGGTTAGTTTACAATGTCAGGGTTCGAAATCACGAATTAAATCGTGCGCGATTTTCGTGCACGATCGCACGATTTTTTTTGGCGCACGATTTTCGTGCTTATTTTTCGTGGCACGATTTTTATCTAGAATATGGATCATTTTTGAAATTTTTTTGGAATTGAAAATTTTCGACCACAGAAAAAAACAATTTTTGTCGCTAAAATCCCATGAATTTGACAATTTCATAGTTTTAGAATACATTTTAAATTCCCCGAAGGTCAGAAGGCCAAATTTAGTCGTTTTGGAATATTTCAAGCACAAATTCGACCATTTTATGTTCGCACGATTTTGCACGATTTTATAATTTAGCACGAAAATCGTGCTAGCACGATTCGTGCACGATTGAAAAAACGAATATGCACGAAAATCGTGCACGAAACACGATTGGATTTCGAGCACGATTTCGAACCCTGGTCTAGAATCAGATTTCGAAATGATCAAGACTCTTTTGCGACACCACAGCTCTACATGAGTTATGTATCTCAATGTAATAATATGTTTACATATAAACAATATTGACCAAGTTTGTGAAGTCATCCTCTTATTGTTGACGCGAAATCACATCCCGGAATTTACTTTTTTGTCTTTAATCGGTAATAATGGACGAAACCTATTTTCAAAATTAAAATTGACGGTACAAATAGCTGCAACTGATTACTTCCGATTATGTACTGAAGTCGGTTTAGTTCGCTTGAATGTAATGTCAAAATATCTTTACGGTTTGATCTCAGAATCAACAAGGTATCGGGTTAGAGATGGTTTGGATTTGCTTTGCCTGAAAGCACGTCTTTAGTCGAACTACCTGTCGACCAGTGAAAAAATCAAAAGCATATTGTCGGATCAAACTAGCAAAAGATGGCTGAACCATGTTGACCTGAATAATGGTTTTTGTCATACCGGTATCATTATTAAAGTGAATAAAAACAAGTATTTTTGTGAAAATGCCTGTAAGTCACAGATTATGGGCCATATAATATATCGGTTTATCTAAAGATGATGAAGAAGATTCGTTTGTTCTAATCGTAACATTGTCTCTGGAGCGCCGCCGTAACTTTTTCTGTCTCCACCAGAATATCGATATCTGCGCCACCCCAAATGGAGACTCCATCAAGATCACTCACCCTTCGAAGTGATTTATGCATTAGAGAATATACATAGATATATACATAGAGATCGATTTGATAGCTGAGCTATTTGAAAGCTGAGATTTTGCTGACATTCAACAATCCCTCCAACTAAGTCCATCACTAAACCCTCGGACACAAAAATGACGGAAGCAAAGCAAAGCTTATTAACAAACTCAATTCTGTTAAACAGACAATATCAAGGCATGTTCCAAGCGAAACTCTTAGCTAATCAGAATAAAGAAAAGGGTAAGTTAAAATCTTATATTACTTTGAGATGGAACCCATCTTTTATGTTAGCTCTATTTGCAAAGGTTGAGCATTTATTGAAATTTCTGTATCTAAAATTGGTGAAAAATGGTGAACAATTTTCAGAGCGTCAACTTTGGAGACCATTTGACGCAATGAATCAAAGTGAATCGATTGAAACTGAATTGACTCCTTCTGAATGTTCAACAAATCATTCGGACGGATTCTTGCCAGGTACATTTAGTAACAATTCACCCAGCAGGTCAAGTTTCTGTTGGATAAAATTCATAGCATTTTATTAAGGACCATTGATGCCAAACTTTCCAGGCGTAGGCGTCTTAGGTGGTGTTGGCTCAATTCCAATGCTTGCCGCACGAGCACTTCAAGTGCAACAAGCTCAAGTGCAACAAGCTCAGGCACAAGCACAAGCTCAGGCACTTGTACAAGAAGCTCAAATGACATTGGCAAGAAGAGAATTAATTCAAAGAGAAATGGTCTCTCGATTGGTCAGTCTTCAGAATATGCGAACAAATCAAAATCCAGTTTTGAATCCCGAATTATTAAAAAGAACACTTGGTAGAGTACAACTACCACTCCCAACAGTACCAATCCAGACACAATCTGGGCAACATTCTTTCGCAAGCCCAACACCAAACCCGATTCCAAGTGGATCGACGGGATCACCAGGCCAAACCTCAAATATCACCAACTCAATTCAAGAAATTGACGAAATTAAATCAATTCATTCTGAGAAGAGTTCACCAATTCCAGATGTCACTAGTACTGTTGCAAGTGTCACCAACTCTGCCACCAACTCTGTCACCAACTCTGGAACCATGCCGAGTTTAGCCGGACTTGGGAACTCACTTGGAAATTTCCAACTTGGAACATCGATTCAAGATAGTTCGAATATTCAAAAGCTTCTTCTTCAAAAAATAAGCCAATCACAATCTGAGTTTAATAAGGATAAATTATCAGGTAAAAAACCCGTTGTGAAGGGCCCGGTTTGGGTCGGTTGTATATTTTATACAAGGATATTTAATATTGCTTCAGAAAGTTCATCTTTGTACGATCAGGATACTATGCAGCCTCAGCCTATGTTCAGTTGCCCATGCTGTCAAAAAATCTTTACTACATCACATGGACTTGAGGTAAGGGTTTGGAGTTTTTTGGGAGTGTTCGAAGTTGGGGTTCGAGTCAAATTGGGGGTTTGTGAAATAATTCTTTCAAATAGTTTTAAAAGTTATTAATTCTCAAGACTTTACGAATTTTACGAAATTTCAAATCTAGGATTGTCCTGAGCCCAGAGCACTAACTAACCACAGCTAATCCGCTCGAGATCAGCAGGCTGAAGCAAATCTAAGATATTCTTCATTTTTTAAACAAAATCATATAGTTCTCTTTATATTGTTGTGACAAACAAAGTGCAACCAAAAAAAATTAAACCATATGATTGAATTTCGAGAATTTTATAAAAATACTACCTGAAAATTACGATAAAAACAGGTCGAAATAGTATCATTTAAAGACAACATCGTTATTTAGAATTCGCATATTCGATCTTCTCAGAACAACTAGTCTCTTAACTCACGAATGTAATGCAAATAATCGGACTCAATCTCTTCAACTTAAATCTGGTCGAAAATTCATTTTTACGATTTTTGTATCCAATTAGTTATCTTGGGGCCTCACCCGCCGAGCGCGAATCTTATTAAGCGCTCCTGCTGTGACTGATAGAGTATACACACACGTATATCCACAAGCTTATTGTTGACAAATAAACAACCAGATCTCAAATCTGTTTTACTCCATATTCTAATTTTGGATTCAACACACATTTATGGGTTTTACGACGATTAATTTAAATACAGATTTTCGTGCAAATTCAAAATTTTCGATTGAGGACACCTATTAAATTTCATTTAAGATTCATGCACGCAGAGTACATGGTATGACACCAACAATAGGAACGTCACAAATCGAGCTTGGAGTACACCAACCGAGTGTGTCACGACAAAATGGATCAAAAGTTTTCCAGTGCCACATTTGTAACAAGCAGTTCAAAAGAAGTTCAACACTTTCGACACATTTATTAATTCATACTGACACAAGGTTTATATTAACATATGATTTCTGGTTGTTTTTGATTGGACAATCATTTTTGAATGTTTCATGACCGTTTATTTAAGACCATTTCCATGTAAATTCTGTGGGAAACGCTTTCATCAAAAATCGGATATGAAAAAACATACATACATCCATACTGGTAAGTTTTTAGGTCAAAGCGGGTCGAATTCGGTCAAATCTTGAAATAATTTTGGCTAATAGATCGAGCTGTATACTCTTTTAATGCTTCAACTATGCTGATTAAATAGATCACATAATATATAACCATCAATTACGGAATTAAAAATACATAATTATTGAACTGATTATAGAACTGAAATATTTGACGCGGCCGTGGTTGCCGCGGCCTCTTCTTCTTCTTATTGGTCAATTTACGTTTTTGGTGGTTTCGAGAATTTTTCAAGGTGCGAAAAATCAGACCTCTAAAAGTAAATACCTCATAATCAGTTTATAGGTTGGCGCGGGTATGTACTCGTATATTCTGGTGGGGAAATAAAATCAGAAAAGAATTCAAGATAAGAAATATGCATTTCTATATTTATGTTTTGACGTGATTTATCTTTTCCCTATCATTACCCAACCATGTCCATTTTTAACCACCTTGTTTTATTTATTTCAGTACAGTATATGAGATCATATGAAATATAGTTTAGTCACGTGACAAAGGATAAAAATTTTGATAAAAGTAATTTTACCAACCGGTTAAATCTGGAATTACGACTAAAGTGGTTATATCTCGGAAGGGGATTAAACTTAAGATACACAAGGGGATTAGAATATATCAGTGACAATTTTAACTCAAATGGATAATGAATTTCTATTTCAGGGTAGAAATTGACGGACTATTTGCAAATTTAATTAGTTTTATGGGGTTTTAATAAAGAAAATCTTCCATGGGATCGAGCTATATGTCTGCCATGAACAGTGTTATAACATATAAGATTTGGTGTAATCTAGAATTGAATTCATTCAGAATAAATCGGAATAAGATTGAAATGACAAGTTATAAAATTGGAGTTTGGAGTGAGTAACATCACCGCAGAAATTAAAAGATTACACAACTAAATCACATAACAATGTATAAATAAAATTTTCAATTTTGCGGTTTCAATATAAAATTATGGTTTTACAAAAATTAAAACATACATGTTATCAAAATCGTGTTTCAAAGTTCATTCTATCATTAAAAATCAAGTCAATATGAAATTTTCGCCAAACGATTGACCAAAATAAAACATCAAAATTTAAACATTTAGTTTGAATATTTTACAGTGTAGTTTAATCCCTGTACCGATATACACTAGAATGCTTGAATTTCGGAGTCCAAAAATTTCGGAATTTAACATTTTTTCGCATTTTTCGCAAATATGGCTATTCCAAAAACTTCGCACTTTCGCATTTTGAAACCCAGGATTTTTGAAAAACAAAAAATAGGCACTTACAGAGTATTTTCAAAATCATATTCAAAAGAGAAATTCACCAATGTCGAGTCTGTGGAAAGAGTTTCAGCCAGAGTTCTAATCTGATAACCCATATGCGCAAGCATGATAACGTAGCGCCATTTGCATGTGAACTTTGTCCAGCTTCGTTCCAACGAAAGGTATGATCCCCGGATTATTTAACTTATATTAGATAATATAGGTCCCATCTGGGGCTTGCTAGTGTTTGCCAAAATCATGGATAAATAGTGCTAGGTAAATTAAAATGTTTTTAAGGTTGATATGAGACGTCACATGGAAACGGAACACAGTATGAAGTTTGACTGATGAACAAGTATTCTATTCCGCGAAAAGGTGGAATATTCATGACTATCATACTACCAGTATTTATCTGTATATAAATGCATTCATTCTTCAACAATAAAATGTAATTATTTCTTTCTTGAGCTTCGTGAACCTTTTCTTAAAATTCGAAAGGCTTCCGTCAAATCGTTCGGATTTTTTCAATCAGTCTAGTCAAATTAGACTATAACTATATTTTCGTCATGATCGGAAAAAGTTGGAAAATTCGACAGAGGCACCCTAAACTTAAGGATATCTATACCAAAATTGAAAGTTTATTTTGGGAGTCTGATTTAAAGACAAGATTATTCAGATTTTTTATCTTGTGTTAAAATCTTTCCGTTTTAGGAACACCCTATTCCTATTTTGCGAACGTCAGACCAACCCAGCTTCCGGCCCAGATTTCAAAGTCGCAAATATAAAAATAACTTTAGGTAAACACAAATGTGATTTTACGAAAAGAGGAATCGTAATTACGAAAACATCAACGTAAAATAAATCTCAAAAATACTAAATATAGAACAAAAATCACGACACAAACATTTTTCTCATTTACAATACTTTTTTGTAATTGTTGAAAATTATTTTCTCGTAATTATTATTTGGCAACGTAAATACTTTTGATAAAATGAAACGTTGCACCCTCATAAAAACGTTTTGATCCTCATAAAAACGATTAGGTCAAATCAACGTTTTCATTATCGAAAAAAGCCGGTTAACAGTGAGTAATCCGACGTTTTCACCGTTTCCTCGTGCGTTTTATCGTGTGACCAATTAGTCAAAGTCAAGGTAGTTTCTATTCAGAATTCAAGATGCAGCAGATGTAACTATTTAACCATTGTGACCATTTCACACATTTTTTTTTTTGAAACCTAGTTTTCTTAAAATGAGAGTAATTTTTATACATTTCGTTCTTTTGGCAATCATTGCGATAACTTACTATAGCCAGGGATCAACAAACATATATGAGTTTCAGTTCGTCATGTTCACGGCAGTGAGTTGATCCCGTACTGCAGAGAGATAATTTTTGATAGTTTTACCTCAATTGAAATTTCCAACATACCTTGGAAAATAGGGGTCAATTCCAATAAAACGTCATTGTTGACCGAAGATCAGAGAATTAAAGATAAGATTGCTGCACTTGAGTTTCAGAAAAGGCATGGGATCATTGGTCCATTCCGTACAAGGAACAGACGAGTCATGAAGTGATCCGTTGATCTCTAATAAAGAGAAAAAATGAAGGATGAAATATCAAAAAAGTTTCATGAGAAATATTTGAAGAAAAAAAATAATCGGTTGCCAGATATGATCATCAGCGGTGTCAAGAAATGTGGAACGAAAGGTTATTTTATTTGTAATACATAATATTTTAATTTCTTATTTAAAATGATATTTTTAAGCTCTTTTGGCATTTCTATTAGAACACCCAAAGATAACTGGTGGCCGTAGGAATCGGTTTGTCAATTCTTGGATTGAATAAGTCTATGAATTTGCATAACCGTAAAAGAGAACATCATTGGCATTCAACTGGGAACTTTTCATTTGATCTTGGTAGCTTTCTTGGGCATCTTCATGACCAAAAAGAATTCGAAACAACCAATCTTCTTGTGACAAAAACTGGCATTTCTATGAAACTGGTGTATAAGATAACTCTATTATCTAAATTTAAATCATTCTGAATGATTCATTCATGGTCCATGTCATGGACTCCATGAATCATGGAGCCTTTGAAAAACATGATTTGTATTTTTCATCATTAAAAAGGTTCATACTATCAATGACTATATCAAAAATGACCATGGCAATCCTTTGGAAACATCATCAATATCAGCAATTAAAAAGTTTTCGAAAAATGTTATCATAGTTATGATGGTCTGCGATCCAGTCCAGGGATTATCTTAAGTTAAATTCGTTCCTCTAAAAAGTATAACTACATAAAATATCATATTTCTCTGAAATGGCGCCCTCTTTATTTTTTACTAGAAGAGTCGTTCTCCTCTTTTTGAGCAGAATATGAAATTTTATTCCGTTATACTTTTTATAATTAAAGCGCTCTCTACAGTCGCGAACCAAAGTTAATCTCTTATATAAGCCAAACGAACTTATTCGGAATTCCTCCACGTGACTGCTGAACATAAAATATTCAAAAATAATGTTGGTGCTCGATTTCTCGGAAGAGATTCTAAGTGAAAGGGATCGATCCGATCGATGTTTAGTTTGGTAGTTATAATTAATTGCTTAAAATACACAGTTAGTCATTGGATCCCTGGCAAGCTCTATCCATTCCAAAATGAAACTTTTGATGGAGTCGTGAAGTCGTATTTGCCAGTATTGAACCAGCTTGACATCAACAACAAGGAAATTTCATTGAATTTTAGATCTGAGATCCATGGAAAGCTCTTCATTACGACCTCCTGAAAATTCGTGACCGATATCCTGCCTCCCCATGAAGGTTGTCAGGGTCGATTTTGGTCAGGACAATCCCATTAAATCGGCCCTGACACCCACAAAATATGAGACAAAGAAACCATAAAAGGTCAAAGGCTTGTTTAGAGGAACATATTCGTCGTTACCAGAAATGAAGGCTGAATTCGGTAAAAGGCAAATTTTTCACAAAAACATCATGTTTGACAAGCATTAAGAACCAAGTGAAAAGTTATTCAAAGATTTATAATAGTTGATGGAAATGAATTTTCTAAAAATCCTAAAACGGCACTCTCCTTGATCGAGAAAAAGTTATTTCAAGAAGGAAAATCAATTCAATTTTACAACGAAAAAGGTCGATTTCAACTGAGAAATGATGGACACTATGAAAGTTTATATTGCATTGTTGAAATTTTTATGTGACAAAAAATATGACATAATTATTATATAATATTATAAAAGTGCCTGAAAAGGGATAATGGCAGTCTGATGTGCTTACCAAAATCAAAAGGTAGATCATCATCAGCTCAACCGATGGCGCCATCAACAAGATCACTGCTTGAAAAATATTTTTATCCTGAAAACTTAAAAATTCAAAACGAAATTAAATTCGAATTTTCTTGGTTGAAAAATAAAAATTAATTAATGTTTCATTTTATTTTATCAGTTTTGATGGTAAACAGCGGTGAAAGTCAATTGTTAATACGTACGAACGAAAATGTACGTTTTTTGTACACTTTTTTTTGTAGAAATTATCTAAAATTGACATATTATTTATCACTTTGTGGTAGCGAAGCAAATGAGTGTTCATATTCAGTATTGACAAATTCTTTTGTGACAGACTCAAATCCTGAGTTTGATCCGACATTTGACTCCCTAGAATACTTTTCATACTGAATTGAACCATTTTTCCTTTGCCAAATCCAAAATTTTAGTTTTTCGAGTATGAAAAGAAATGCGAATAGAACTTTTAATCAATATTAAAGGTAAATTGGTTCTAACGAGGTGGGTCTGTCCCAGAGAATTAATGTGATCCGAATCCCGCATGGGGTTGTATAAAGATGAAGCTCAGTTTGGAGTTAATGATCTGAATGTGAAAGACAACTTCATTAGACTTAACTCTTGAATATGATTCCTGATTGAGCGCCAAAAGTCATTCCAAGGACATACTTAACTGCCAGATCGTAATCTTTTGAAAAGTCAAGAAAATGGTAAACTGCATCTCGTTCAGAACCTGAAAGCATTTTGATTCATTCACTTCTAATGATCGATCTTACCATAGACGAGATATAATATATAAACATAAAATCCATAAGATCCTGCGAAAATCCAGCCGAATACTATGTAAAACCATCTTTTCTGGTGTTTTCATAACTGAAAATAGGCAAGGTTGATTAGACGTCAAAATTTATGACAGTTATTAAGTGTCATACTGTATCATACATTGAGTAAAATATCCCTAGTCAACCAATTGCCTACCGTAACGAAACAGACCCAACGGAATTCAGTTTTGTGACCGCAAAAGACTTTGGGATCGTGTGAAATCGAGTCTAGGTTAGAGGCAGGGGCCCGCAGGGCTCCGTAGGAAGGGAAGAGGACAACTGGTCCTTGATCTTTTGAGGACGAGGACATGACGAGGACGAGTAAATTAAGGTCGTCCTACGGAGACCTGGTTTGACCGATTCATCAGGCACGAACTGAAAAAGCGTCAAAACCAGTTCCTGATACGGGCTGTGGATAAGATAAAGTCAACAGCCGTTATAACAAAAAGCAATCCATGTTGATGAAGTGCATTTAAATTGTACTCATGTCGATCTGCTGGTAACAAACACCAATAAGTTAAAGTAATTGCAATTGATGTTGTAAGACACGAAAAGTTCATTCCGATTCCGACTTGACGAATGACTCGATAAAATATTGATTTTGATTGGACGAGGACGAGATAGCAGTGAATAAAAGCCCAAATACAGCATTGAAGCTCATTCCAATTTGAAACATAGTCTTCATAATGAAAATCGTCATCGTATTTTATACTTTGATGATTTTGCAAAATTATTCCATATATGAATAGAACAGGAAACAGCAAAGCAAGGAAAGACTTTGAAGGTTAAAACCATAGATCCGAACAACGTGTGAGAAACTGAAAGGACAAAGCCATAAATATTATTTGAATGTTTTTCGTGGTTTGACCAGACCTTATAGTATTGATAATGTTTCTTATTTTGTCCTAATCCACAAGGCCAAACCTAAAAAAATGATCTTGGTTTCGGTAATAGGTATGGGTTATAAATCATAAGTTATGGTGGATATAAACATACCATTTGGTGAATAATTTTATAAGGCTTACATAAAATCTCTTGCGAATAGGTGTGAAGAAATTTTTGCGTTATGTAATCGAACGATATTACGTAATAAGGACGTAAGGGTTATTAAAATTTATATTATTACTTGTTCAATTGACCATCTAGAAAAGTGACCAGCAATAAACTTCAAAGTTGAAAACTGTAAATTAAAGGTCAAGCTAGAAAAAAAATACGATTTAAACAAAAAAGTCTGACTAAGGTTGAAGCGGATTGTGACAACTAAAATCTTACCAAAAAAGCGTTTGATTCCATTCGGTGAAATTGATGATTCTCGTTTGAATATACTCTGAATGATTTCTTATAAACCACATTTACTGTGAAGTTTCTATTGTTTTCTGATGTCCTGAGATCCGGCTTTCCGAGATCAGGCCATATTCTATGGTACGCTTTGGTCATGAACAAACACCCGAACAGTTGCACGAACATTTTTAGCCCCCCGACAAACTCCAACTTCAAAACAAGGTATATATGCTTATTCCTATAAATTATTCATACGAACTTACTTTTCATCCCATTTTTGAATTATTTGATGATATTTCTGTTCATTTTCGGTATCAATCATCGCTGAGAAACAAGCTTCTTAGGCAGATAATCTCGTTTAATTCATTTCAAGTTGAAATTCGGAAATTGCGTGTATTGCATCTCATCAATAGATTTAATCATTTAGCCTCAATCATCATGCTCTAACTTGATTAAACTTGAGTACCGGGTCGAACACAACCCACATTATATTTTACATTACATATATTACATCATACTTGATGATTTATACATAAGTGTAATTTTTGATATGATAAATCCAATTCCTATTCAAATCGCAAGGTCTCTTTGAAAATATAAAATGTGTACTGTGACGATTCGTATTGTCTTTGAATCATTCAAATCTATGCAAAAATATTAAAACTTACTTTCGAAACCTGCTATAGTACCTATAGTTATTATGCGGCGAACCAGAGTCCGGTTACCAGACGTAACCTTAAGATTATAAATCGTAAGGCAAGAATCGTACGATATTAATTAAGATGATATTTTAATGGTGTGAGGTGCCTTTTACGGATAGTTTAAAAACCGGAAAGCATCATAACATGACCATAAATACACATTAAAAATATTAAATACCTTATTAATTTTACTGGTACTATTGATCAGTATAGACCAGTCTGAGCCTCAGAGAGTCAGAAGCAGACCTGGGCAAATGAAGTCCCGACCTTGTCCCGAAAACGGGTCCCGGCAAGGTCCCGAATGTTTTGTCGGGTATCCATTGTCAAATGATGAATAAAAAAAAATCAAAATCCTCACTTACGTAACTATCATTCATACGAGATTTAAAAACCAATAATGACGTTTTTGATTATTGATGTTCTATCTTCGTGACTCTGAGTCACTCTGACTTGAGATATTGGCACAGATGTTTTAATGAATTTTATTTTAACGATTTAACTTTTACAGCCGAAAAAACTCTGAAGTCATTTAACAATTTCTTATTCATCGTCGATTAGCTCTGGTTTAGAAATAAGGCTTTTGGCAGGAAAGAGAACATGTCAAATGTTACATGTGTTATGGTACAAATGGTGGCAAACTTTGTGAATCTGTTAGTTTTAACTTTTCTTTTTTAAGTTTTTTTCGTTTATCAGTTACGACACTGTGCATTGGAAATCGAGGCCAAATTTTAAGATTTACAAATCGAACCAAATCACTCCATTTGAACCCAGACCTAAAATTCTCGTTCATCTTTGTCATTTTTGTCATAGAAAATCATATTCTGAGGCAACTTACTTTATGCTCAAAACCATCGCGATTGGGGTCGCTATGATTGCCCAAACGAATAAAAAGAGCTGGGCGATAGGATTCAGAATTGAAAAGGGCAATGCATGAGTTGATGACATGACCATTTCGAATCTATCATTAGCCCAAATTATCCGTGACTTGTTTTGAATACGCTGATATGTGTTTGTGAACAATGCAATCAACATATTGAAAAGTAAAATATTAACAAATATCAAATATACCAACAGTAATATTGTCGATAAAATATGCTGTTGAAGTTTCCAAATTTTGAGTTTGGGTTTAAGAAAATTCAAACGAGTAAATTGAAGAAAGTTTTGGAAACCTGCATGTTCGGGGCATAAATGTTGTCCAGCAATTCTTCCCATTGATAAAACACACTCTGATCTGTCCGGTGGTTCAGTGCGAAGAGAATTAATTTCAGTCATTAACAATTCGCCAAACAGATGAAAAAATCCTTTTTGCACTGAGATGGGTTTTCGCATTTAATACGGTTGGACGGCGTCGACTAACTATTTTGTGGCTATGCTAGACGGTCTAGACCAGTGCTGGTATAACTTTAGAGATCACAATCAATTAAAATACCCTCCTAAGTTCTGAAAATCCGTTAAATCAATAAAAGTTTCTTCGTGATCATTCACACTTTACAATGTTATAACTTATTACTCATTTTTAGCGAAATGGTCGTCAGGCAGAGCGTCTCTTTTAAACTACGAACCTTTATTGGGAAGAACAAAGTATAACGGGATAAAATATCATAATTCTATGGAATGGCGTCCTCTATGTTGTATATTCGGAGAGTCGTTCTCCTCTTTCTCCTCTTTGTGAGCGTTTTATGATATTTTATTCCTTTATACTTTTTATAAATTATAACTTTCGTAAGATCAATTTTTTGTGTTCCATTCTCGTCTGGTGGTTCATATAAGAAAATATATTTTTCTTCGAGACTTTGTAAAAATTGATTCGGATAGATAAAATTTTCTTGAATCAATCCATATGGTATTATGACCAGTCCAATTATCATCAAAAACCTTCCAAGATCTTTTAATAGACCTCCAATAGCAGTCACAAGATTTCCCATCACCTCATCTAGTCGAAAATAACGAAGCAGCATAACTGTTTGAGTTATTATCAGAGCCGTAACTTTTAAAGTTTTAAAATGAGCTTTATCAAATCGCAATAGAAACTTGTGTCACCTTTAAAAACTTGGCTAGAGATGATTGAGCATATGCCAGCTGATTAACAGTCTGGAAATAACAAATTGGTGCGACGGGCTAGATATGGTTTTCAAATTGTTGCCGGTATTCAAATTAAATCAACTATTCGACTATGATTTCATAATATAATTTTCAACCGATTTGAAACCCTGCTGAGTGATATTAGTTCCATAAATCCATTCGGCAATACTTGGTATCCTTCGACTTGAACCATCATGCAAAGTTTCATTCGATGTTTCTCGCCATAAGCTACTGGAAAATATAGAACGACCGCTTATTGTCTCCAGATTGAAATCTTTGGTTCTCGATGAATAGTCGGTTGGCCCTAAAACCGAATTATTGAAATTCAAAAAGTATTTAACGATTTTTGAGGATAATCCAGCCGAAGATGAACCTACTAGAACTTACTTTTTGGAATATCATAGTATCTGAGACCTTCTGGTAAATCGGTTATGCAGCACTGAAATAGTTTTCAAAATTATGGCAACATACATATATGCAAAATGACTTAGCATACACTCTGTCACTCATAGACTTTGACTTCATAGTCTATGGGCCAAATCTTAGAATTGAAAACCTAACTCGGCAAGATGGTACTTATTGTCATAATCTTTCAAGTAAGAACATCGTGAATTACTCTTCCAATTATTATCATTTTTCAATGGTGTCTTCAAATACGACGCCTTGACATCCTTCGGATCAAGAATAAAGTAAAAAAATCCAGATTCCCTTCGACTGTTTTACATGTGAACCAAAAATCTGATTCACGACTCTGATTCACGAGTGAGAAACAATCCTTAAATAGTTTTTCGGGCCTCTTGCAGCCTCAGTCACAATATATTTTCCTTGGCTGCTATTTGGGTAGTTTTCATAATAGGTTTTATTCGGATTCTTGATGTAAAGGTCTCGATAATATTCAAATTCATCCCACTTTTTGTGTGTTACTTTGCGATTAAGTTTCCCGGTCTTATTTTGTGTAGTATGGAAGTGTGTATCGGTCTGTTTCGATATCACAAGAAGGTTCAAAGTATCTTTATTATAGTCATCGTAGCTTTAATCAGATCATTAAAAAGACAGAGTTTATAATATATGTGAGCATTTAAAACGTCACCTTATCCTCATCTTGAACGTAGGTCGAGGTGACGTTTAAAGTACTCAAATATATTAAGGGTAGTCCAGACCAAAGCCATTTCATTTCCAAAATTAATGTCGGAAAGATTCGGATCCGACATAGAACGACTCTGAAATAGAATGACGCCATCTTCAATCGATTCTGGGTCGATCTGGAAATTCATCGTTCCATTTCAGAGTCGTTTCATGTCGGATCCGACTCTTTCCGAGATTGATTTCAAAAATAAAATGACTTGGGTCTGAACTACCCTTAACTTATACACTTTGGATCTGTTCATGAATTGATAATGTTCAGCACCTGGAACATGTTCGTTGACGTATTCTATTCGAGGTATATGAACAGCTTCCGGCGTATTATTAACAATAATTGCACGAATGATAAAGAATACGACAAATAAAATATGAAGAAACCAATAAAAAATATTCCATCGAAACGACTAATAAAGTTTCAAAATCAATGACGTCACCATGGGAGAATTGTCAATGTTTGTTGCTCTCAAACAGTTGAAACTGAATCCTGAGCACCTTTGAATGCATAATCAACATTTTTTATAAACTGACTTGTATTGGTTCTTTTTTTGATATAAAAAATTTCTCACGAGCTTTTATAAAGAGGGGGTCTCTTCCCGATGATCATTTGGTCCGAAACATTTTCACATCAGACCTGAATGAAAATAAAAAGTAAGCAATCCATATAGTAAACATAAATTCATCCATTAATTTCCAATTATATGTCAAGCCTGTTAATGCATAAATAAGCAAAATTATGAAAAATCCCACTTCTGAAACTGCAGACACTTTAGGGGGTTAAAAAAAGTGACACAAAAATTTGTTCAAAATATCAAAACAGTTTTCTTAAGGATAGACGAGTCGTTCATTTTTGGAAACTCACTCGAACTCTCGAGTTCTATCAATGAACTTCTATGACTCGTCTATCCTTTCAATTTAATATCTTCAATTTGAAAACCCAACTAAAAGGCTCACTTTTGGCGCTGTTATGTAAATAATAATTCCTTTAAAATAACTTTTCGCTGATAAATTCTGTGACTTTCTTGTTTTGGTCCCAATGCTATCACGTCTTTTCTGGGATTCAACAATTTGAGCGAATTGTTGAGAATTCGAGTCTTGTTCGGAACATTTGGATAAGGAGATTTCAATCCCTTCCTTGTGCCAATTTTTACTGGTTTAGCTTTTCCGGTTTTTACTTTTGACTTTTCCTCATTTTGCAAACTATTCTTGTTAATATCAGATGCTTCGCGAGTCGACAGTCTGTCTGGATTATATCCCGGAGGTTTTATATGTAGAGTGAAAATATCTTCCCAGAAATGTCCCCAAAAGTTGCCCCAGTTTATCTCACCGTCTGATTCATAATATTTCTTAAATGGATTTTTTTTGGTGTCAATTTGTTGTGCACCACAGTTGGTGAAACCTTTATTAATCCGACCTGGAGTAGCCTTGGAGCCAAAATCCCGCATGTCATATGAGAAAGGAAAATCCTCCAAAATCTCGTTGCAAAGGGATTGATCGAGAAATAAAACTGGTGAGGCTTGAATTTACCGGAAAAAATCTTGTCAATGTAAAACTGAAATGCTTCGGAGGCTTGAAGGGTTCTCAAAACTCTTTATTGAACTGATACGGTAACAGTGTTACCTCATATCAGAGTGACTCCCAAAGTCATTAAACACATTATGTAACATAATTTATGTTACATATAAAAGCATGAAAAAATATCATGAGAACCCCGGCTATTACTTCATCAAGATACCCCATTCGTATCCAATCCAATGGCGTATGACCATTCAGATACTGAAATTTTTAATTTCATTTAAAAATTCATACATGTAGTCTATGTATAAATTGTACAGTTTAATAGATTGCCATCACTTACCAAATTATCTTTTTTAGTCAAAAACTTCCAATCGACCCAATTGTTTCGATCTTTGAGCAATTCAACCAACTTAAACCAGATTTCTTATTAATTCTTTGTTAATCAACTTCTTCACTGCTGAAATTTTGCAGCGCACTAGTGATATTTTCAAATAGAAAACTCTCCTGGGCGATTATCTTTCTATATATTTCTTGATATAAACTGCTGAGATCGTCATTTTTGATAATATCAAAATATTTCTTGTTATTGGAATTACATTGTCTGATCTTGATTCAATCACCATTAATCGGATATGCAGCAAATGCTTAAATACCATCCTGATTGATTTGTGAGAAAATGGCAAGAAAGAGCATTTCAGCGAAGACTTCTTTCATAAATCGGACTTCAGCCACCACCTTGCTGTAACGGTTTTGGAATAAATTTTTCCTTTAGTATGATTCATACAGTATTAATCATACTGTAATGGTTCTTCGCCGAGTCGAGGCGATTTAATGAGTGAGTTAACTTCACAAGTTGAACCATGGTTGCATCACAGTTTAACTCGACTAAAGGGAATAAATATCAGGACTTGCTCACATAAGAGAGAAAGAGGAGGACACCTATCCGAATATACAATATAGAGGGCGCCATTCACCCACCAGCCTGGATGTGCTCCTATTCGATTGTATTCTTGTCAATTCTTCTAATTTTTTTATGATTTCGTCAAAAAATTGCACTTTTTTTGGTTATGCAGGACAGCTACAAAAATCAGAAAAAAAATCATTATGTGCCACGCATAAATACCATTCCTGGATTACAATTAACTCGGTAAAGCAATCGCAATGATAAATAGCTTAACTTCTTTCTCTTTGAGAGCCTTTTCCCAAACAATTTGGAATCAAAGTTCTTTGCAATAACTCTGAAAAATTAGGTAATCGTCGTTTTGTGTTGGTTCCTTCAAAGTTTTCGACTTAGACTAACTTTTTGCACTCAGTAAACTCTTTCGCCGATTGATGCAGAATATCCCATCGACTGATTCTCTTGATTCCATTTTCTGCGTTATCGGCGGTCAACAAGCCATTTATCACTATAAAAGGCCTTCAAATTGTGATCCGAATCATGCTTTATGTTGCATTAGCTTGGATCCAATCAGAGATCGCGCTTTGATCATTTTTTTGAAACCAATCCTAATTTGCTTGAGACCACTTCATGAAGAATATTTTTAAGATGAGCTGCAAGTGCATATTCATGTTGAGTTGTGAAGAAATCCTTCGAAGTAAGATAATGTGTTTGTCTCCGTCTTGATTGATCAGAAGGCAGTACTTTCGCATCCCCAAAACGGGTTTTCGCCTTCAAATATTTGATGATTCGGGCGATTAGAAAACAGCTCAAGTCATGTAGTCAGACAGAGCACGTGCTTTACCTCTTTTTCGAAATAACTGTAAGTATTATCTTGCGAAGTAATCTTCATTGAATATCTCAACGAATCATCGTGAGAATCCATTCTCTTTTTTTCACAGGTCAATTTTGTCGAACCCAAACTTCATAGAAAAAATATTACGCTGTCATATTTATGATGAGTCTTGTCAAAACGATTCAAACCTCCTGTGGACTAACACACACCAGTACCCGTCGTTAAATTCAATTATAGTAAAATCAGCACTTTAGCACGCAGGATGAGAATAGGCATTAATTCCTCGTCGGAGGCGTGTCCGCATAAGTTATGAGTCAACTTATGGCCAGAGTCAAACAGATACAGACAGATTTGTTTGCAGACAACCGTTTTTCCCACCAAGCTACGGACACAGACACGATAGAAATTTGAAAACGCAGGCACAGACAAATGGTTACATGCCATTATGACGAATAATTTTTTCAAAGTTCTAGAAGGGTTCCATAACGACAAAATGACCAAAATGCCACTATGACGAAAAATCTTGGGTTTCAATAATTGATTTTGTGGCATTTTCAAGTGATCAATTTAGAATATTTTTCGTAAATTATTTATTTATTGTAGGTTTAAGACGCGCCTCAAACCACATTTCTCTCGCTCAATCAACATTTTTAATGAAAATTGATAGACATACTAAGTTTGGCCTTGGGAGTAACCCTAGGTCCTAGGGCCTAGGACCTTATTGTCTCCGTAAGTTATATATTATCGTGATTTATATATTATCGTAAATTATAAATTTTTCGTAATTTATACCCAGACAAATATCGATACTAAAGCTTTAAAATATCAGGGC
>SCLD01013865.1:0-18781 GCA_004367895.1 Oikopleura longicauda
TATTTATAGCTTTGGAATCATTTGGCATTATTTTATGGGCGTAGAAGCTTTTATGACTATACCCTGAGCATATGGTACTACAGACATTGATATTTCTTGACCCTTATTGGCAAATCACAGATTCGCAATGATAGGACCGGAATATAGTTTCCGATTAATGATTTTGTTCTGAAAACTCGACTGTTGTCTGTGAGATTACAGAAAATCACTTTTCACAAAATTTGGGTAAAGATTCCATCATCCTTTTGGCCTGCAGTATCTTCACTGTTTCCACAATTACATTGTTGAATTGCACGATAAGCATGGATCAACCCCATTGATCAACAAAAGACCACCGCTTTTTATTTTTATTAACTTAATAATTTACTGAAATCAATAAAAAGCTGAGATATCGAGTCGAAAATGAACGATTTAATGGCAGTACAAATTCTAAATTTATCTTTTTCCTTTTAAACGTCATTCAATATGGCATAAGTCCGATGATGTAGTCTCCGCGCAATCAATCGTCATCGTCGACGTAAGAATTATGAACTCGCAGTTATCTTGGATCAAGAACGATTCATGGAAATCATCAATTCTCATCAAAGGAATCGGTTCATCCTACCAGCATGAATCGTAAATTATGGTAAGTAGCCATCGTTGATATTTTACTACTATAAATGGATTACTTCTTATTTATATATCATTATTTATTTATTTTTTAAATAGAAAATTAAAGTTTACAGTTTCAAAAAGCGGCAAGACGGATCAAGTCTTGGAGTTAATAAGAAACGAAAGCACTGGGAAACCTTGGAATACATCCGGTTACTGCTTCGCATCGTCGAAATTTTTCGCAACATGCAGGAATATTCATGATTTTTCGACAAGTTTTCGCCACATTATAATTTTTGTTTCGATAACTTAACATGACATTTTGACATCGGCTACAGGTATTGAACGAGCAGATTTTGTCTTTTTGCAAGGTCTGCTGTTTAGCAAAACTAACAGTTATAAAAGTTATAATTATAAGTTTAAAGTTCATTTTTGATTTTTTTAATTTTACTTTTCTTTGAATGTTGAGAATTATTCAAGAGTTGATAAGAATAGGCTTGATTCTGATTTAAGTAATCTATTCGCGGAAAATTTGGGACCGTATCACCGAGGAGGCGGTAAAGTGTAGCCTCTCTTGCGTCTAGCGCCAACCAAAGAAGACCAATGCAGTGAGATTGAAATGACATACCTTGAGTCGGAATAACATTGATAATATTTCATTATGTAACTCATTAATTGTCTGGCTGAGACCATCTATTTTAGTAACCTTAGTTAAGGCCCTTACGGTAAGGGTGAAGATTACGTTACCGATTAAGTAAAAGCTCATCCACATAAGTATTAGGTCTTTCCGGAATTCATGGTCGAATCAAAAACCCTAGTTTATAAGAGTTACATCATATAATCGTCATTCGCATTTCAAAATTATAACCAGAATTTATGTCGGAATTTAACATTCGTCATCTTTGAGGAGTCTGTGATTAGATAACTTATATGATAATCAAGCAATATATCCAAAATGGGTCATATTTTATATCTTAATCAGTTGCAGCTTATTTTATTGTCAAAGCTGAACTAAGTTCCGCTCCTTCCGGCTTCAGATGAGCTAAGGCCCTAGGCTCTTTTAATGATGGACTCAGCGTCAAGCTAATGACTTATTTTCCATTATCAATTCTCACGTGGGACTTTTGGACTCAAATTTTGAGTGCTTAATCATAAATACAGTATGAGTTCATTTTTTCGAGACCCTGCTAGCAAAGTTCATTTCAAACTTTAGAAAAGGTAAAACTCGCTATTTTATTATAATCTAAGCAGCTGAAAGATTCTAAAGCTTTACAGTTTATGGTGTTTCGGGTTCACTGGTTCGTACCAAACTCGAGAATACCTGACGAGTCCCGATTAGGCGTTCAGGACCATACAATTATAAATAACACTACAGGGATATGAACAAATTCAGGATTTTTTACAAGCAATCATTAGCCGAACTCATCATGAACCTTTCAGCCTTGAAAAGTGATTCAAATATTGATGCTTCCAAGAATTGAAACTTGCCAAATGTTCACCATATGCCACTTTGTTTCCACAAAAAGGATATTTTTTATTGTAAAGCTCGTCGATTTGTTTAACTTTTTGGTATTCAGTTTGCATCATTTTAAAATTATTCGTCTCATCGTGAGACTCTCACGGACGATCAAAAACCGAGCGCGCTTCAGGCAAAGAGAACGGTCATTTGAATGAAGGCAGGCATGAGTCATGCCGCATGACTCCCGGGTCCCGACCCTTCAATTTCAGATTTAAATACCGATCACTTTAAAAGACCTTTTCACCATGATAAAAATTGAATACCAACCCATGAATAATTTTGTTGCTCTCGTCCCTTGAAATTGAAGTTTTAAACAGGTCGAATTCATTTGCATATGTTGTTTGATAAACACTCTATCAATGAGACTCGAAGTCGTATGCATTCTTTCATCTATACAATCGGCGGATATTTCTTGCGATTTTCTTTTTATTTCTTCTGCCACTTTACCAACATAATCATAACCGAATAGATTTGTGTAATGATCAATTTTCTTTTTGAATATTGTGCTGAATGTCTGGAAATAGGTTAGTTTTAGGCCTCCTCAAACTAGCCTGGTCATTCTGACCGTCGAACTCTGTTCATGTTTGGTGGCAGTCGTTTATGCCAAAGTCTAATTTGGTATAATTCACGTCACCAACCACAAGGCATAAATTCGATAAATAAGAACCTGATAAAGCAGAAAATCTGGCCAGTTCAGTTCTTTCAGTTTGATAAGTGACTGTTCACCAATCGTTGCTTTCTCTGAATGTTCTTTACGTTGATTCACGGCGATATAGAGGAGATCTTCAACCGGAAGGCAAAATTCTATAGCAATTAAGGCCAGAGATTTGTCAAACTCATCAAGCATCATCATCAGGTCGAAATCTTGAACCAAGACTTAAAGAAACTTTATTTATAAGCCCATTAGCATTTTGAACATTTACGTCATATAAAACATTAGAAACGAAATTCTTCAAGAGAATCCGTTCGTTTAACTAATTCGGTTAATTACCGGTAATGTGAATACACTTACGTTTAATCCATTCAATGACATCTTTTCTTTCTAGATTCTCATCAAACGATTCAACTCCCTTCGGACTTTTTCCATAGAAGAGCAACTGTGGTCGAATAGTCGACATCCAGGCGAATGCGTTTGTTGGAAAGTTATTTTGAAGTACTTTCCAGGGCTTGGAAAGAAAATTCGACATTTCCAACTCGATATCGTTCTTGGTTGGTCGAGATTGGGCTTTCATACCTTTAACTTTTTCATATCTGTGGTATTGGCCATTCGGATTTAGGAGGCGTGTAAACCGTGGCATCAAATTGTGATAAAAATTGAACGAAGAGATAAATTGAGATTCCGGCTCACGCATGATTCCAAGTCTTTTGACTGCTCAAAAAAAGTTAATCCTAATTTATTCGTTGATTCAGACATCTTCCTTCGAATTCTTGCGTTTTGCGTAAATGGTATTTTAAAAGTGTGCCAGGTTCATAGCGTTGAAAGGGATTATCAATTTTTGGAAATAGTCTGGACGAACGCAAAATTCATTTGAATCTGACAAGGATTTTAATTTATCTACAGACATTACCTTCGGTGAATACTTTTGCTTAACTAACTCATCATACATGTAATTTCATCTGGTCTTAAGTCGTAGTTATAAAACGTCACTCAATATATATCATGAACAATGTTGGGAACCTAAGCAATGTTGGAAACCCGATTCAAAGCTACGAGGGACGGCTTTTTTGCTCATCCTTTTCTGTAACGTCTCAAAATTTCCGTCCCCAAGTGTTAATATTTCTCTCTCCGTCCCTTTACTTGAATAAAACCGTCCCGGGTCTTGCCCGTCCTACAAACGAAAATGGTCTTAACTTTAATTGGCTAACGAAGTAAAGAGTTTGTTAAGTATTATATAAATAGTATTTGAGCAGCGTGTCCCGAACAAATGGATGTTTCATAACAGCATCAACAGCAGTTTTATTGTAATGAAGGTGATTTGTACTCATTGAAAATTTGATGCTTTGATCATTTTTTCCAATCCAGCAATCTTTCTCGAGATTGAAAGGTCTGTTGTTCACAGCCATGCCACCATGATTTTCACCCATAAGAAAATTCATATCATAACTAAGACCAATCCGTTGCATTATACTCATCATCGTTGTCGATCCAGTTTTGGAAGATTTTAAGAAGAATATATTCTCGACACGATGACATTTTTCGAGTTCAGATTTCGATTTTGTTCGAAAAGAAGCGTCCTGAAATTTAAAATGTTGACAATATCATGATAAAACAAGGTGGTTGATTATAAATTTTAGATAAGGCTATTTTTGTGGCCGGTATCACGCAAAAATTTCAAATGTCATTGCATTTGAAGAAAATTAGACACTGATGTGTCCTTTATATCAGAAAATTATTCAGTATTTCAACCGATATTTCAACCATTCTGAAATTGATGGCAAAATCTTTACGATTTTATATTTCATGTTTCATAAAATTCAATAAGAGAACATGCTCATACTCTACTTTCAGCAAAAATGAAAATTTTCAAAATTGACAAAACTCAGTTTTTGTACTGAATCTGTATCATAAAAGTAAAATCAATATCCGAATGGTATTCTTAACATTTATTACGTCAATTATAATCTTCTGTAATCGTTTGGAATTTCCACGCGATTCTAAGTTGGTTTAAATTGCATCAAGATCTTTGTAAAAGTTTTAATTTAAGCCGGACACTTAACAAACTGCCCAATTAGATTCCACCAAATTCAATGGAAAAATAAGCAGGCAAAAATCGAAGCGAAATAGTGATATTATTTGATTTGTTGTTGATATTTAGAACACGAAATTAAATTACGCATAAGCCACAATTTAATCAGAGTCTACAACAAAAATTGATATTCTTAATATAAACATCTATGACTCATAGACTGTTAGGCTATGAACCAATTTAAACCAACACAGAAATAGGCGAAGGTACTATGTTGAACACCAGCTCAGTATAATCCTATTATGTGTTCGACAAGGGAAACATTCCGAAAGAACAAATAAGGCGGGGAACTTTCAGATTGTTACTGAATCCGCTTTGGATTATTGTTGGATTCTTTGGGCTTGGCTTACTGATGATTGCTTACAGATTTTGTGAAAGTAATATTTAGAGAAGGCCCAAACATAAGCAATTTGATTTAAATGGTGTGAGTGATAGGGTTAATGACACAGCCTTGAACCAATCAGGGTCGACCGAATGCCGAACAAATGCTGTTCGACCGAACAGGCAAACGAACAAAAAAGATTCAAATATCGTTGCTGACGACTCACTAACGAGAATGTGATGGTTCAAGGCGACAAAATGTTAATTGCCCATGCGAAATTCGGGTCAAATGGCCATCGGAAGAAGCACTTCACTTTATTCGTCATCAACATAATTTCATCATAAGGATTGATTTAACTGATATTTACCTCTAGAATGTATGCAAGCTCTGCATCGGTCAATTTCGCATTATTTTCGATTTCCGTGACTTCTGTGTAATCTATTTCCTCGGGCTTTTTGACGATATTAACCCATGGAAAATTAAAATATGCATATGATAAGTTATAACTTTTAAGGTTTCAAGGCTTGCTCAATGGCGCAATATCTTATGAACCCGACTCAATAATTGACTTGGAAAATTGGCCCAATTTGCATAACAGAGACAGGAGCATAAAATTTATTTTGACATTTGAATGTCCCGGCATTTCAACTTATCGGTTTTGATTATATTCCATTTTATATAATCAAAACTATTAAAGAAAATAATATAATTCAAACTAAATTATTTTTATAACAAATTAACATCCTTAAAATAACATATTTCTTAAATATCGTTCCTGAAAAGTCATTGAAGGTACGATTCTTTTCTTCTGAGGATTTCCCCGTGTGAAAGCTTCCAATTCTTCATCATCTGGTGCCGTGTAAATTTCTTCTAGCGGTATTGATGCATCTGCTAATGTGGGTAACGGATTCAGTCTTTTCTCAGTTTATAAACTTCACATCAACTCCACTATCGGATCATCCGGGTAGGTTATAATTTTGGTTTCCAGATGTTAAACAAAAAAAGCTGGAAGGATCATATTTAAAATGGCTTCACTCAATCTGTCAGGTTTAATCTTTATAAATGGATCGCTAGAATTATGTTAACGAATTAACTTCAAGTTCAATATCAAAGATCTAAAATGTGAACCTGAGTTGAAAAAAGTCTGACTAGGATTCAAAATAATCTTCTTGATCTCCGTATTAACCGGTCTGTTCTTGAATCACAAGAGATTTTGTTCAAACTTTGGTCAAGGTCAAGTCAAAGGTTTACCGGGGTTCACCTAGCTTAACAATCATTTCGCAATAGCTATAGGGGGTCCAAGATTATCTTTGGTGAAACGGAAGGTACTTAAACGTTGAAAATTTCACTCCCATTCACTTTAACCCTCTTATTGAAACGGATATCAGTTGATCCTATACATGTTCGAGTCACCGGTACAAAGATGTTACAGATTTCCGAAAAATTGACTTATAATCTCATGCCACTAACTGATGTGTCACCTTCAATAATTCCTGATTTTTTTCGTGGCGAACGAAAGTTTTTTTATTAAACTGATTCCTGAGATGGACATCGAGTATAAGAAGCCCAGTAATAATAACCGCCAATACAGTTAGGCCCTGATGATGACTGAAATTGAAAAAGCCCATCTGTGTATAAATTTACAATAATTAATTGGTTTTCGATGCAACTATCATTGCTTGTTGGATAATTTATCCAGGATAAGACTTCTACGGCTTCAAAAAATTTATTAAGTTCGTTGATCACGGTTAAATTGCACCTAATGACCGAAAATTTCTCTGATTTTAATATTATTTATAGCGGAGGTTGAATTCAGAACTCTCTTGAGAAGCAGTCTCTTTAAGAAAGCGCTTTGCTCACAGCAGGATAGAGAGATCCTCGCGCGCAGCAGGAGTCAAAAATCGCCCTGGGCGTCACTAACCACCAGTGATATGGATATATTTATAATTTCACTAATCTTTAAACGTTCTTCCAGACTGGGAGTTCCAGTCATAACAGACAATCCAAGAAACTGAGATATGCAGTGGGTTATACTATAGGGGGGTCAATTAGGCAAAAACAAAACTTGAAATTGAAGAAGTTTGAAAACTTTCATTTTTTCAGAAGTTTTTGAGGTGATTGAAGATTAACTTGTCAATTCGGCTTATAAAGTGGAGATCATTCTTAAGAGTCTTAAGACTTTAAGTCAGACTTTAAGTCACTGGAATTTTTGGTTGAAAATCTGTGTCACATAAACCGAAATTATCAAAGGAGTTAAGTTTCGAATATAAACGCGTGTCGCGCACAAAGAAAGGCTCTAATAACGGACTTCAAAACGAATAAAAAATCGAGTTCGAAATTTCGTTAAATAATGTTTTGTTTTGACCAAAATATTTGAACGGTCAAGAAAATTGTACTGTAAATTCATGAGAATATGCTCATTATTATCATTGCCAAAGAATTATATAACAAAGTATATTTACGTTAAATAATTCCTTTATTATTCATACTACGCTGCATATCATATGCTACAGGTTTCATATGTCGGAAACTTTATTTGCCAGATTTTGGCATCATTTACGCTAATATTATCACAATAGCCGGATCTTTATCATGTTTATAACCGATCTAAACATGCAAAAACCCTGTTTTTATCAAAAAATCACATTTAATATAATTTGTCAGTTTTAAAAAAATCAGATTCACGACTTGATCCCGACCATTTTGTTTATGAATCTTACAGTAGTCATTATTTTTGAAAATTTTGCGCAACTCAACTGTTCATTGATTCGAATCTATTATATATTTAAGGGTGAATCTCATTGGAAACTTTTAGTTCATTTTTCTAGCAACCGCAGTATAGTCTTTAACCTCATTTTAACCCGCAGTCGACTGATTGTCTAAGTCTTCCAACCCTTTTGAAAATAAATATAATGACATAACGGTTTTAACCATTCGGCAAATCAGTCTCGCCCTTCAAACTAGTCCAAGCCTTCTTCTTCAACGAAAACAATATCGACGCCAGAAGTGAATCTGAACCTCAGAATGGGAAAACCAGACTTGAAACAAACCGCCTTTTCAACCGCGCAAACCCATTCCTAACCGCGGTTGAGAGCATTGCTCTTACCACGCTCACTTTTTCTTGGCCTCTCCCAATTTCCGTTTTAGTCATCATTCCTTTTTAATTACCGACTTGCCAATTCCATGTCCCATTAACAATTTTGAGCGTATTCTTTGTGGTAAAATCTCTTCGAGGCGGTAGATGAGGATTAATTTTCTCGGTTTTATCTCGGTTTAATTTCACGATATTTCAGTTGATGAGAGCATCATTGGAATTGATATATCAATTCCAGTTCAATGACTCTAGAACATCATCGATTTAAAGGTTTTTGATTGGCTGCCTCAAGACCCCTGTGTAAGTCACCGAAGTATTCAATCGTAAAAATGATACTCAACAATGAAACTATACCGCGTAATTATTCTTTCATGAGAAGCCACAATTAGTCTTATATTATATCACATAATATATTCACTGCAAACAATAAATTCAGTGAGGTTTCTTTGACGAAATACACCTTGCACAGTCGAGCAGCTTACTCTTGATTAATCTTGAAGATCATCTTTTCTTGGATAACATTTATTGAAGACCCTTATTCACAAATGTAGCCACTTAAAAACCAGCTTGATCGATTTAGTTAGTTTCAATACTGGAAGACTGTTTTTAATTACCGTATATTGTTACCGGACGGTGACTCCTAAACCTACGAGAATCGCAGTGGTCGCATTAAGCTATTTTCAGAGTATAGTCAGTGTTGGGTGATATTGACCCAAACGACCTCGACAGACTCAATGTCCAATTTTGATCTATGCTGGAATCCGGGACCCGGATAATCTATCCGCATTCGATCAACGTTCAAATCCTCCACCATGACATGAACTATGAATCATATTTTATGAATCGTAAAAAATATGTTTCACGATATAAAAACACAGTTAGGAAGTTTATTCCAATTAAGACTTAGAAAACGCATTTCCTTTCAAAAACATCCTTTTCGCGCTTTTCAAGTGAAGAAATCTTCCAATGTGGTGGTCAAAAATTCAAGATGAAATTAAAATATCTATTTTTACTTTTGAGTTTTACTGAAGGAAAATTTTAGATATTGATTAGAAACCTTTTATTATAATTTTGATCCTTATCTTAATTCCAAAAAGCTCGTCGGAGAAATCGAGACGGACCTGGCGGTAACCGAAGAGAGCGAAATCGACGTCGAAACAGACAAAACGATGAAAATCCAAGACCTGAGATTGCTTTTCGGCCAACTAATCAGCAAATGGCTGATTTAGGATGGACATTGGAACGTCCAGATTGTCAATTTAATCACGAGACAAAGACTGACCGAAATGGCGAACGTCGGGGAATGCTTGAAAGGAAATAATTCAATATCGCCATACAGTATAAATCATACTGCTTATTCTCCTTATTCATAGAAAGCTTCATCGAAAGCAGAGATTCACAAGGTTGTAGATTTTCGGTTTTCTGGTATGAACTTATCAACAGTCATCATCCATATCGTTCCAATACCAATTGTGTGTATGAACTGAAAACTGTGTGTAATAATTTCAAATGGAAATTCGTTAAATTCGATATTGAAGACGAGGATCCCACTGATAATTATCATCGACATAATGGACGATCGCATTGTGAATGGGACTATCTCCAAATTAAATGGCTTATGGTCGAGTCGAACGGAACCAATATTCACTCGACCGGACACCTTTGTCACTTTGTCGAAAAAGATGGTGAGTATTTTGAAGATCAAAGAGGAAATAGACCAGGTCAATGGGCGCCCCAAATAAAAGACTATGACGGTAACAATCCTTCTGATGACTTTTATACTGGTACAGAGGTAAGTTAAAGCTTGACAAAATGTATGGTCCATACTGTATGGTAGTTTCAGCACGCAATTTTCAGGTAAACACTGGCAGATTGGTTTTCCGATTCGCAACGGATAAATCGAAAAATTTTTATGGATTCAAGTTGAAATATCAATGCTTGCCACCTTCTTCCCTCTCGAATGCAGAAACTCTGGTGATCGATAAAAGTCCTGTGAGCTCTACACCGTCGACCACCACGTCGACCACCACAACCCCACAATCATCATCCACTACTTCTTCCATCACATCCACAACAAGCAGTTTCATATCTACAACTACAACAACCACTGTCACCACAACAACTACAACGACAATGACGACCACTTCATCCATAAACACTACATCAAAAACTATCAGGACGACTACAGTCACAAGACATGTCACAAATTCATCGTCTTCGTCCTCGAATTCAACCAATACAATCAATGACGGGACATCGACTTGGGCGTCAACAATCCGTCCTTCAAACATTTCGGTAACACATACGAATAAAAGTGTCATGTCACCATCATCAGAATATAATGACTTGAATATAACAACATTGCAACCATCAGTGATAAATCGCGGCCTTCATCCAAATATGGTTTCTGAACATAATTTGGCACAAAATCTGTCAAGTTCAACCTTTCTGCCAGCACAGATCATGAATCAGAGTAACCTTAATTTGACAACGGTTGCTACAGACTCGAATGTTACATTCAACGATGAGCATATTAACGGGACAACTTTTGGAAACATATTCTTCGAAGGTATTAATATCACATCGACTAGCCTATCATTGAATGAGACACAAAAGCTATCGTCTTCAACAACAAGTTCACCAACCTCACTTCCAACAACCTTGTTGGAGGATATATCTTTCACGGATAAAAGTTTAACCAATGAACCAGGTGAGTTTTTCATGATTAAGAAAAAGGCATTCGTTCATTTTCTTCTTAAATTATTTTTAAAGTCACAACGGAACCAATAACTGCACTACCGACGGGATATAGCACGACAACAGAATACCATCATATGACAGCAACTGTTTCGGCGACAAGTACAACCACAACAAGTTATACGACGACTACAACAAGTGTTGGTTCAGCGACGAATAATTTCACTTCAAGTACACCAACTTCGAGTTCGACTTCGACTACAACTACAACAACAATGTCTACATCGACATCCACATTCATTTCGACATCCCCACCAAGAACGACTTCGACAACTTCAGTGAATACCACCAGTACAACAACTTCTCAATCAACGAGAAACGTCACCACAGTCACATTCGTGTCAGCAACCACTACAGTTTCAATTAGAGGATATTCAAACCTCGATTTGAATGGACAAATTCAACAATGGTGGTCTCAACTGCATGAGTAAGTTTTGTCACGAAAATATCGCTCATTTTATGCTAGCAATTATTGCGCTGGAATATTTGCCTATGACGTTTTGAACTCTTTTATCTGGAAATGACGGTAGGTGATATTCCGAAAAATCTGTCAAGAAGAGTTAAGCGGCTTAAATTAAGCTCCAGGTTTTCTCACTCAGTATAAATCATAACGAACTATTTAAGCGATGATAAACTTATTGTTATCATGGCCACGATTCTGTCAATAATTGCACTGATTTGTGTCGTGTTAATATGTTGCATCACTAAACGTGGACGAAATGCAAGGACAAATTCGCAATTTCGGTATAAATTACCCAATTAGCCTCGAAAAACCCACTTTTAAATTAAACACCGATACCATATAAAATTTGTGAATACGCTCAAAGCTATACAGTACATCAAAAGTCAAAAGCAGAAGTGAAGACGAAACCTTTTCAGACGACACTCTGATAATCTGAATAAAACATTTTTGTTTGAAAGTCTGAATTTATTTTAAAATGTACAAACAGAAAAATCACTGAATTTCTTCATTAATTTGACAAAAATGTGACCTTGAAAAATGGATCGCCGACGACTCTTTCGAATTTCGAATTTGAACTTGTTGACATTGAGCTTCCACCCTGAAAACTCAATGCAGAATCGTGTTTGTCGCCTGCCTGAAAGCCAGATCCACCCCATGGTTTGTCATCTCTACCACGAATAACATCTGAAAAATCGAACCCCTTCCATTCTTCGGGTGGAGAAATTGTGAACAGTTTATCATATTCTGAATCTTTTTCTTTGTCGAATGATGCTTTTAAGGTTGAACTTGCGTTTCCACACGAAAACCATCTGATTCACTCTTACCTACAAAGTGCAACCGAGCCTGAACATCGAATTTTTTCGTCCTGACTCTGACCCGCAGACCCAGCAACAGAAATCAGTTGATATGCTTGATCAAAAACAAAAACGCCACCAAGAAATGATCCAATAAAGAATTTGATGGTTTCACCTTGTTTAAATGATTTGATCATTGTAATTTTACAGCCAGCACTGTTTCCTTGTCCCCAACCAGACAAAACCAATTCATATTGACCTGTTAAAGGCAAGGTCAAAGTATGAATACCGTTTTCTAAATTGTAGAATTTCTTATTGTGATCAAAATAATTTCAATTCAAATAAATCTTTTAAATTGACTTCAAAATTAGGTTCAATTGTTTTAACCACATTCCTTTTCTTTCATCCAAGGCTTGAAGTAGAATGATCTTGAGCACAGTTGCTGCTGAATGTTCAATTCGCAGCGATGAACATTTGAAATAACATCGAATGTGTGAGAGCTAAAATGTGTTTACTGAAACTCAGTCTAATATAATGATAGTAACCTGAATTCGTAAAGAGGATCTTCGGTAACAAGAGGCTTTTCATCAACAGATTCTTCTTCAATAATTTTAGGTTGACCCAAGAAATCTGTTCTATTTGTTGACGCGAATTCAATCATAGAACTTCTTCGATTAGCTCGTTTCTGTTCTTTTTCTTCCATTGCTTTGCATGTATAAACAAGAAAGTATAAGATCTATCATATCAATGAATTCGATTTTCAAATGTTGGTGACAAAAAATCTCATCAAATTGTCACCAAGATTTGAGATCTGATGATCCATTTCATTATCAACCTTCAGTCAAAATATAATCCATAATGATAAATTTTTATACAGTCCTTTTCGTCTCTTCATTGTTTCTTCGAGTTTTTTCTTCATGTTATTTTCTTCAGTCTTCCGTTTTTCTTCTTGTTGACGGCATTGTTCTTCCTCCACTGCTTTTTTCTCATGTTCAAGTTTATTTAATTCTTCCTGCTTTCTAGCTTTTTCTTGATCTTCTTGAAATTTTTTTTTGAGACGAACTTCTTCAAGTCTTCGTTCTTCCTCTTCTTTAGCCTTTTCAGCTTCAACATCTTTGGCGAGTTTCGTTGCAGCTGCTTTCAGTTCTTCTTCTTTCTTTTTCTTGAGCATTTCTTCAACGACTTTTTTTTGTTCATCGAGTTCTTCAACAATTTTCTTTTCTTTTGCAGCTTTTTTATGTTCCGTTTTCGCCTTTAAAAAGAGTAAATAAACGACTAAGATGATGGTGAACTCCAGGAGTGCTCATACGAGAATGGATTTAAGTACAGTGAACGACTATTTTCACCTGAACGGTGCACAAAGAGTATGGGGTAAACAGTACTCCGTGGGAATACGATCATTTCAACCAGCACGGAACACGCAGAGTCTGGAGTACGAAGGGTACGATAGTTTGTATAAGCAGCTCTGGTTTATTTTTTGATATAATCACTTTAAATTCACCTGAGTCAAAACTTTCTCATCAGTCAGTTTTTGAAGTTTCTTTTGTTTTTCTTCTTCATCCATTTTTTCGATTTCTTCTTGCTTCTTTCGTTTTGCATCTTCTTCTGATTTCTTCTTAATTTCAATTTTCTTCAGTTCTTCATGTTTCTTTTCCTCGGCTTCTTGGCGTTTCTTTTCAGCTTCCTTCTGTTCTCTTTCAAGGCGTTCTTGATTTTTCTGTTCAGCTTCTTTTTTGCGTTTTTCAATTTCGAGTTTTCTTTTGTCTTCTTCGAGTCGTTTCTTTTCATTCGCTTTCTCTATCAATTTTTGTTCCCTTTTTTGCTTCTCTGCTAAGGCCTTGGCAGCTTTTTCTTCTCTGATTTTCTTTTCAGCCAAAGCAGCCTGCTTTTCTGCCTCTGCCTTTTCAGCTTTTAGTTTTTGGGATTTTGCCTCCATTTCTTTTGCTTTTGAATCAATTCGGGCTGATAGTTTTGGTGAATCAGGGGCTCGTGTACCATAGACAATGTCAATATAGGGTTCGCCAATGTATGAAGTTATTTGGCCCATATCATGATTGGCCAGGAATGATGTTCCACCTTGGAAATTGCAATGACCACCAACATATTCGACTCTGTCACCAGCTTGATAACCAGATCCAGCAAAAGACTGATAAATTTGATTTTCGTAGAGAATATCTTGAAATTCAAAACCCTTTGCGTAATCAGGTACATATTTTGAAAAAAGTTTCGTGTAAGGATTCGATGTCGTAAGAGAGGCAGATGATTTTGGGTTTCCATCATAACTATAGCCAGCGGAACCAGCGACAGCAAATAATTCCTCTTTTAGTCCGTCAAATAAAAATGCGCCTCCTCGGAATCCACCAATGAAAAATCGAATTTTCTCGCCTTTATTTAATTCCATTTGAAGTTGAATTTTTGATCCAGGGATCGGACCACCCGACCCTGTGTGACCTTTTTCTGATCCCCAACCAGTCATTTCAAAAGAATATGTTCCACTTTTTGGAATCGTCATTGTGTGAATTCCGTTTTCGAGTTCATAAAAATTATCATTGTGCATCCATTCAGCAAAATAATGAGGTCGTTTTTTCAACATCAGTTCAAAGTTTGAGTCAGTCTGTTTTACACCATTGAAAGCCTCAAATCTTTGACTTGCAAAGCTGAACAATTCGTCTTTTTGTACGTGTTCATTTATGTTTGTTTCCGTGGGTTGAGCAATTATTTCTTTCGGAAAAAATTGTAAAACTCGTTCCATCATCTGGTTGAGCCATTTTTTTCTGTAAGGTTCAAAATAAGGTTTTAAACTCGAGTTGTTCCTGGGTTGAAAATTGTCTCTTGAGAACTTTTGTGATGAGCATATGTATCATTTAATTTATTATGTTAAGACTTATGCAACTATTAATTTGCGAAAAAACACTGTTGGCTATCAAATAATTGTTAATCTATGGATTCAAGCCAATCAAGTTCAGTGTGGAACCCGATCTTTGGGTTGATCGGGTTCAGAGACTCATTGTCAATGAGCCATTGACTAATACGCATCCGTTCGTGCGCCGAATAAACCAGATGGACTACCTGAGATAGTTGAACTTGCGGGGTACAACCAGAAATTAAAATCACGAACCGCCGATCACCGCTTTTTATGAACCTGTCCCTGTCTGCGATTCTGGCTTGATTCAAAACGAAGTCTTGCAATTCTTTTGCAGTTTTGTTGAAACCACCATTTATATCAGACATATGACTTTGAAACTTTTCTTTTGTTGTTTTTGTTGTGAAATGTTTCATCAATTTTTCCAGTACTGGATTGTCCTACGAGGCTCATATTCAGTTTTGTCATATACTTATATACAGTCAGTGACACTGTATCACAGAATATATGTGACATTTAAACAGTATTATACCCCCATAACAGTGGAGCCAAGCCCTGTTTTTCCAGCGACACAATATAAATGAGCATGAGATTCATTTTACTATCCGGAAATGATTTTTCCGTGAGAATTTTAATGCAACGCTGAAAAAGACCAGACTCGAATTGCGAATCGGTGCATTTTTCTTCCACCAACAAAAATTTCATCAAATCAAGTACTTCGTTCAGAGTCAAATCGGCTTGTGTTATATCATGAAGAAGATCGGTGAAGATTTTTACTTTATTAGATTCATACGAGAACTCTGATGAACGTTATCTATCTTTACCGGATATCCAAACAAAAAAATTTCCAGTTCGTAGAATAGTTGGATGTCTTTTTTGCTTGGATATCCAGCATAATCTATGAAATTTTCAACAAATCTATAATGAATTGGATCAAACTCCCGGAAATTAAACTGATCATTGAATGTAACGATACTAAAGCTTAATAATATCAGGACTTGCTCACATAAGAGAGAAAGAGGAGGACACCTCTCCGAATATACAATATAGAGGGCGCCTTTCACCCAAGCCCTGATATTTTAAAGCTTTAGTATCGATACTTTTACCGTTATGTAAATCAACATTAATGAAATCGTTCCTGTTGACAAGGGAAAGTCTTCATAGTTGAACGTGATTTTTTGTTTGAGGGCAGAACCATGTTTTGCTTTTTAAGGATTGAAAATATAAATTGAATTCTGGTAATCACGACAAGTTTAAAACAAGACTTAAGGTCAAACGTGTGATTGACAGGCAAAATCAGTAACAAATCGGTTCAAAAATTCTCGATAAAATGACGTCTGTCCATCGCTATAATAGAATTAAGAATCGACCGCATTAACTAAGCACATTTAATTGTTGCTTTTTGACAAGAAATTTCAATTATGGCCTTCAATCTGACATCGATGAAAATCTGTTCGCAATAATGGGAGATGACTGAGCTGAATGCAACCATTTTTACATTGAAATTCGAAATCGGAATCTTTTTGACTTTGGAAGCTTTGAAATTAATTCGGAACGTTATATAAATTACCGGTTCAAATGGTTTCTCAAAACTTATTTTTTAAGCAAATATCAAACTATATAACTTTTCGTCGCATTAGCTATTCATAATCTAAGTTTTTGGTTATGCAACACCGATTCGAAGCGTTTCCTTTGGTAAAGATCCAGAACCGATTTTGGAAAAAATGGCGATGCTTCAAGGTTAAACAACCTAGACATTATAAATAATCAATTTCTCTAATAAAATCAGTTTAAATAGTTTATATTATTTTCATTAAGTATTCTGAAATTATTTTTGTCCCAAGGCAGTGACGGATTAACGCGTGGCGATATCCCAAGTTACCGTACGGACCTCACTGGCACGCACATCCTCAGAACATAAACCACTATCCAGTCTTTAACCACTGGTCAAATGACTTTTAACCTTTTTATCCCAGTGTTCAGCATAATATCAACATCACATCTTTGAATTCAGTTTCCCTCGGCACGAAAGTTCAATTTTGAATATTATTTGAATACACTTGTAGCTCGGCTATAAGTTTGGAAGTATGCTGCATAGACTATGCAGAATAGTCTATAGCATAGAGCATAAAGCATGTCGTTTATGGCCTGTGTATTTCATAGAATTGAATGCTGATTGTGGTCAATCCCATACCGTATGATGCAGACAACAGTATTTCAAATCGGTTTTGTAATGTCATTCACAAAAACATCGAAATCGATCTCATATAGCGTGTGATATACGACAAAAATGATTACAAAACCTGACAAGTGAATATGTGATCAGAAGCGACCTTGGATTTCACAATAAGAAAGGTATTTACGCAATATCAGGGTCACGAATTTGTTTTGATCATGTTATGCTCGATCACGATATTCAAAATATTATGCAGCAGTTCATGCTAATAAATTATAAAGGATACATTATTATATAACATTTCCGTAGCTTTTTTGTGTATGTGTAATTTATTTGAACGAATCCCCAGTATACGTTTCATTTATAGAAGAAGAGAGCGATACCAGCCGCGCTAGAATTGAAGATTTATGTTTGTGGTTCTCTTAAAATCATGGTATAAGAACGAATCGAAGTGACCACATAGTAAAGAAGTATTGCAAGTAGTTTGTATGTATCCGTTGAATTCAACCCGATTGAGGATATTACCATAGCAGTTCGTAGGGTCCCTGTTCACCGGATCCCTATGATATCAGTGATAATAAAATCCCCAATAGCCAAAAGACAGTGAAGTGTAGATTACAGTTTAGGACAGTATGCTTTAGAAAATATGACTTCGACGTCGATTGATCGATTCTTTACGATTATTCTTCACCGGTAAACGAGTCAGTCGAACACTAGGTAACGAGAAAATACTTTCATGGTCATTCAGTTGGTGTACAGATTTTCCAAGAGCCTTAAAATATTAATGACAAAATGAACCCATTTTATTGTGAAGAAGGATCGAAAGTGGCCGATTGAAACGGTTTTAGCGACCAATGATAGGCCACTTTCAAGTTATTAAAAAAATACCTCGAAAACGTGATGTTTCATTGCACAACGGGCAGATATTCGAGCGCTATTATGATATCGTAATAAAGATGAAAGTAAATCGCGACCATAAATGTCTAATCTGGGTGCCTTTACCGTCCAATCTTCACCAGTATAATTTTTCAGTTTTGGTTTCATTTCAAGGAAGCTTTTCGATTCTGGTGTAATATCGTTCATTATAGTTGGCCAATTTCGATTATTTGGTGTACCTGAATACTTTTAGTTGGAACTTTCAACTTGTAAGAGGAATCCTTGGACGACCACCAAGCCATTAAAATATCAAACCTAGAACTTTGAATATTCGTTCTAATTGATCATTGGGTTCTTGTCCGGGAAATAATGGACGACCAGCAATCATTTCAAAGTATATACATCCAACTCCCCACATATCAATTGACATTGTGTATTCAATACTTTTAAATGATACGAAATAAGTCCAGTGGTGCAAGTCAGAGTTGTAAAATGGATTGCGAAAATTGCGATAATTGCGAAATTGCGAATTGCGATTGCGAAGAAATCGCAATTTCGCAAATAACACAATTTGGTTTT
>SCLD01013975.1:0-18775 GCA_004367895.1 Oikopleura longicauda
TTTCGGATTTTTAAAAAGTACCTGGATAATGGCGAATCTCGTCCAAATCAAAGGCATGCTCCAAGACGAGACAATCAAAGCGCGCTTCGAGAGCACCAGCGCCAAGTGTCAATAAAGTCGGTGCTGCTTCATAAATCGACTTTAACTTGTCAATTTGAAACTTCGTCTTCAGAACACGATGCGTCTGGGCCATTCGCGAAGTCTCCAGCTCGGCCAGGACGCCGGCCAGTTTTGGCATCATTTTCAGCTGGGCCGACTTGTCAAAGTCCAACGCTGTTAGTTCATCAATTAGAACATCTAGTTGTTCCGGTCGATCCAGAAGTCGAATCGATTGGCCCAGTTGAACGCGGCAGAACATGTCAAAGTGATTTCCATTTAGTCGATTACAGTAAGCTTGTTTTAGAATGTCCAATTGTGCTTTGACTTTGTCAAGTTCCGAATCAAAGAACTCGGGCTGGGCGGCAATGATGCGCGCGATCATTTTCGCATTTAGACCAATTTCTTGCGACAATAACTTCGCCAATTCAAGTCGACGTTCTTGATAGCCACTTTCACCACCATAGAAAGCCGCTTTAGGGTACTTGATAATGTGATGGCGATAATCTTTGTCGGATAATAATGCCGACCAAAAGTCAAAGTCAACTTGCAACTTCGCTAAATCAGCGTCAAGCAGATCAGGCTGACCAGATACAATCTCGCCCGTTTCTTCGCGATTAATATTATTCTGCTTGAAAGCATCAAACAGGCCAGGCACACGGTCCAGATTGAGTCGCGCCAAGGTGGCATCACTCATTAGGGCCGTGTCAATGTAGTACGCGTTTAGGCGCATACTCTTCTCGTATAGGCTCATGCATCTTCTTAGTACTGCAGCTCGTTTTATGCCGAAGATGAATGGTTGGAACATTTTCTCTTGATTTCGATTTCGATTTTACCACCTTGTGAAAATAAATAGGAAAAGGGAAAAACTAACAGTGACACACACGCGCGCTGACTATCAGTCAACGAGTCTGAGAGTCTCCAAAGTTCGAATCGTGAACTACAGTTTCAAATCAAAAAGCTATTTTTAACAAAGAATGGAATTGAAACAAGCCGGGGCCGTCACCTGTATTATATAATTCATGCGTAATGCTGTGCAGCGCTCCTGGTCGATAAACGTGTTTAGACAAAAATCAAGGGAACGATTGAAGTTTTTATCTCCACTTTTTACCCTGAAATTTTATTGCCCCTTGCTTTCAGTGGAAGAATGTAGCCGGTTTTGGCTTAAATTTTATTAAAAGAGTTCATAATTGAATTTTTGCCAAAGTTTTTGTGGCTTTTGAGAGAGAGAGATGAAGTGATGGGGTCGAAGTTGAACAAATGTGAACTTTCTTGCTATTTGATCGAGTACCGCTCGAGTAGTGTACTAGCTTACACGCGTTTACGGGCACAGGTATAATTTACACAAGCTTTAATTGTGGCTTGTAAGTCGTTTTTTGTGTGGGGAAGTTCACCGTCAGTGTATTCGCCCTTACTTGGTGCTGTAGACTGGCGGCGTGTGCTTAGGTCAACGGAAAAACGAGCACGACAGATAATGTAAGAGCAAATTAATTAGCACTGTAGCCTAACTATTATAGAGTCAAAGTCGAAAGGGCAAATACGGTAGGGCTCGACATTATAACAATGTGAGAGATGTGCCCACACACACACGCACATTGAAAGAACATTGCTTATTGCATGAGTGTGATGCATGATGTGCAGGGAGTTATTGTTTGTAAATTATTTGGACATTTTCACCGGAACGGTCGTTTCAAACTCAAGTATACCTTACACAAACGAAGTCTCTATGAAAGAGAGTAACAGAACAAGATAAGGCGCAACGAAAGCCCTGTACCGGGGCCCTGAATACTAAATATTTAATAAGCCATTTTTTCGCCTGTGTAACCGACAAAGTGGGTGAAGATGGGCGAGATGATGACGTAAAAAGGTTCACATCAATTTGACCGGGGCCCGTTAGTACTACATAGATCGTGTGTTGGTGATTGATTCGTTAATTGAATCGTTTATTACAAAGTTCAAACCCATCAAAAAAAGGACAACATGGCTATCTCTCCTTCTCGACGTGAACTAAGAAAAAAATGAATCAGCGCGTTCACCCCGAACCCCGTACACACGAACTGGGCCCAAAAATGGTCTGTTCTTCTTCTCCCCCTCCCTCTCTCTCTGTTTGCTGGAAACGAAAGTGGCCAGTGAAGTGTGTTGAATTAATGCCCAGATTCGTCACGTACACACACTGTATTGCGTCAAATAAAAGCCAAAAAAGGCCGGTAGCAGTACGCGAGTGTCGAGCTGCTGGTCGAGTATGATCTGAGTCTCCTAGTCAACCTTGCACAAAGAGCCGCCGAGACTTGATTAGGTGCTTCAGCAGCTATTTGAAACCAAGGTGAGTACGAGGACTGATATGTTTGTCGAGGCTGGTTCTTGTTCACATGGGGCTCTAATTCTCTTTATTCGGAGTTCGTTTCTCTTTCATACGTTTCGTGTGTGAGATATGTGTGTGTGTGTGCTGTGCTGTGGCCCCTCTGGGCCCTTTCTCTAGTGTGGGCAAACTAAACGAGAAGGAGGGGAAAGTTTATTTGACACGTGATTCTCAACACACAAATACCGGCCACCGTGTCTAGCGAGAGACACACACGAATAGCACAGCGTCGTTGAATTTGTACTCCCCACTGCTCTCCGCCGCTGCTCGTAAAAACGGTGCGCTCGTAAAAGGGCGAGTCTTGAAACTCTCGTGATTTCGAAACTCTCTAACAAAGTAAAAGAAGCTGGAACAGGGGCTGCGCGCGCTTCTGTGTGTGTGTGTGCGAGAAGCGTGGTTTCTTTGTTCCACTCATGTGCCTTTTCCAGTCTAATTCCCCTTCTTCTGCGGACTTTATATATCAGACTGAAAACAGACCACGGTGCCTCTAGGCGAAACGCCGAAAAATAGTGTAGTGGCTTTGCTGATTTGACAGTGCGTAGTATGGTGGCACCATAGTGTGCCGGCGTAGCAAAACTTAAAGCCCTGGCCTGGCCCCTTTGGTCCGTTCGACACGTGAATATACAACCGATCGCACGTCATCGTTGTGCTTTGACGAGGAAATGAGAAGAGATCGGGGAAAACACTACTGCAGAGTCAATATTTACAGTGAAATGTGTGTAACTTGGTGTTTTTCTAGATTATCACTAGAACTACATGTATAATGAGTTAGAACGCAAATCACAGACAAAAAATGTGCGTCGGAGTGAGATCTACAATGGGTCTACATACTTCTCGTCAGAATTCTTCCAAGTTCGCATACCGTTGTAGACTTTACAACTTGTAGTACTTTTGACATTGAGTTTGTTTGTTTGCCCATGTTGCTTATATTAGCAACGTGATATGGCCAAACATAAATAAACTCCCTCGTAATCGTATTAGCCTTAGTGAGTGCATCGTAACAAATAAAGAACAATGAAAGTCTTGTTACTTTTGATGCCGATTATAATCTCAGAGAAGATAGGCCTTTCGGATGACTGGCTCGATGAGCTGAATGAGCATATGATCAAGGTTCCTTTCGAAGTTTAGAATTCACTTCCAATTTACCGTTATTATTCATAAAGTTTGACGAGTTTAACGCCGAAAAGGCAGATGCACTGGAGCAAGCGCATAAAGCAATGGGCGATTTGAATGCGTTGCCGTCTGATGCGTTTGACGAGGTCACGATGGATGACGAGATTGTGATTGAAAACATGTTCAACGATGAGTTATAACAATTGCACACAATAAACACAGTCGAATCGCGTCCAATTAGCCTCACTATTGTGTCGTACATTTTACAGATGATATTGGACCATTGTTGGCTTTTAAGTGGCCTCGATGCGTCCGACACATTCCACACTCACCGGCTCGGGCCAGTTAGTTGCACTGCTAACTTTTTGCGGTTTCGTTTTTGGCTCGCTGCGTTGCATTTTGCATGTAGAACTAGAAGTTAGGAAAACAAATAATAATTGAATATTAAAAATAACTGCACATCAACTGGCCGAGGCCACTGGATCGAAAGAATCGGTCGTTTTCGAGATTGAGAGAGAATCACGATGAGATATTGAAAATAAAGTAACGAAATGAGAAGGAAGTAAAGAAGTTTGAACAATGGAGAATGGCAACTATCGCGGTCAGCGCAAACCGAGCTTCAGACGGCAACATACGAATGGAACGCTAAATGGGGACATTCTTGAAGAGCCCGAGTATGATCGACTCATTAGTCAAGTGAACAAGTATAATCAACAGTTGAATGCGCGTGATGAATCGCGGAAGAAAGTCGGCAGTTTTCAGGTTGCTTGTTTGGCGGATTATTTTCAGAAAACACTGTTCAATTCAGGTTTACCTGACCGGGTCAAACAACTCGTCCTTCCCATCGCTCTTTCACGAGGCCGAGGTGATCGAGTCAAATGGGGCCGACTCGGAGCGCCTCCATGTAAATAGCAAGCGGCGGTACCGGGAGACGCAAAAATTAGTGTTTAACTTTCTCGAGAAGCCCTTTCAACGGATCATCTCAATCACCGGATTCTATCATATGCTCGGTTTTCTCAGTGTGATTGTATGTCTGGTGGTGACGATCTTCTCGACAATTGACGGGTATGAGGAGAAATCAATGGAGGTCCTCTTCTACTTGGAGAGTGTCATTCTCGGTGAGAGGTGCAGTGATGGGACTTTTCAAAATGTCACTTCAGTACAGTACACCGTCGAATACATCCTACGAATTTGGTCATGCGGCTGTCATGGCCGTTTCAAGGGCTACATGGGTCGGCTCAAATTCGCGCGACGCTTCTTTTCCGTATTAGACCTGACGACGTTGTTGATCACGGCACTTGTTTTCTTTGAAAGTTTGTACATGTCGGCCAAAAATGAGGAAAAGTCCGAGAGTCGACTCCTCGCCACGTCAGTGTTACGTGCGTTGCGCTTTCTGCAAGTAGTGCGCATGATTCGTGTTGACAGAAGGTAATGTGTCGTTCTTGTACAATCTATTGTTAAACCTCACTCAAAGAGGCTCTTCCTGGAAACTACTGGCCAGTGTGATTAATACGCATACGAAAGAGTTGTTGACGGCATTGTACTTGGGCTTTTTGACCCTGATTTTCCTCTCCTATCTGGTGTATCAAATTGAGCATGACGAAGGACATGACGGTCCACAAATGTTCGACTCCTTTGCCGATGCACTTTGGTGGGCGATCATCACACTGACCACGGTTGGCTATGGGGATCGATATCCGAAATCGTGGATAGGTCGGTTATTAAATTTGGCAATTAATATTTGACAACTTTAAGCCAAATAGGAAAATCACTTGCATCGAGTTTCCTTATTATTGGGGTGACGTTCTTCGCCCTGCCCGCTGGTATTCTTGGCACGGGTTTTGCGTTGAAGGTCCAAGAACAACAACGATTGAAACACTATGCGAAGAGACGCATTCCGGCGGCTAAACTGATCCAAGCCACATGGCGCTACAACAGTTTGATCAAGAATCCGCGAACGGCAACCTGGAATTTGTATAAACTGTCCAGAGCGTAAGATAAAACTTTTTATCATCAATACAATTTTTTACACAGGGAGGAAAAGTATCAATCCGAACAGGCCAATTCTGACGTCAATTGCGAGGTGAATCCCGCCTTCAATACATTCAAATCATCGCGTCGATTGATATGGGACAAGGTGGTCGATACACTTCATCAGCATCATACAAATCAAGCCAATCGAGACGCCAGTCCCACCACCTATCACGAAGAAGTCGATCAAAAGTGGAAGAATTTGATTGTTTTCTTTAATAAGTGTCAAACTTATGTAGGAATAATGGGGTCAGCAGCGCAAACCCGTAGAACTAGCTAAGACATTGGACATAATTGCCGTCAACCTAACGTCACCATTTAAAATTGATGCCAGACGACAGTGTTTTGACAGGCGTTCATATTCAGTTGACAAAGTTTCGTTTTCTGTATCTGCTCAATATGTTGTATCAACTGCAAAATCCCATCTAAAAGCACGACGCAAGTTTCGCGAGGCAATTCGACCCTATGACACGCGCGACATTATCGAACATTACAGTGCTGGTCACAGTGACATGCTGGATCGTGTGAAACTGATTCAGACGAGGTAGGTTCAGAATTTGGATTATTAATAACGCCTTTTTTCAGATTCGACAAGATCGTGGCGGAGCATGAGTGCGAAAGTATGACACTGTCACAGGCAAATGGGCATTATCGAAATTTGTTAGTCACCCTTGAACTTGAAATTGTAAAGCCTGATCTGACAGCGACTGTCAGAGGTCGACATGAAAATGGATCTCATTCTCAACAATGTCAATCTACTCGTGTCAAAACTCGACAAAAAGGTCTGTTGACTTTTGGTGACCTACATTTCGTCGTCATGTGGTTAATTTACCATTGACTCGGCTTGTCAATTAAATTCTCGCCTGGTCATGATAAATTGACGGATTTGTATTTGCGTCAATAGGCCAATGATTAATTCAAGGACAACTCACCGACATTTGACTACCACGATTTTATGTCAAAGCGAACGATGAAACAACGCGCACGATTACGAAATCGCGTCCACTGTATACTGGCTAATCGGAAACAATTCGAGAAGGAGCTCGAACAAATAACGGATAATAACTGATATAAATAATACATTACACGAAAACTACAAATTGGAGTCAACAAACAAGTCAGGTCGCAGTTTATTGAATGGATCTACACCTAAACCACCGCAAACTATGACTTCTGCCAAGTGTGCTGACTTCCTAAACTCTTTTTGTCTGATTTAAGCTGATAAGTTGACAGAAGTCATCGTTTCAAGGTGAGTTCACTGACTCCGAAAGTGAACTATCTGAATAGACGCTAGCTACAGATGCACTTCCTCTGCCCAACGATGTAAATTATTATTCACGTGATTCATGTTTATTGGCGCCGAACATAACTTGTCTCATCTGTACGCGAGTCACTTTGCGAGTTACGGCTTCCTGGCGGTATGTGAAGTGTGTTGTTACGAAAGAGTTCATTTTGCTAATTCGCATGTGAAATTACCCTTCAAACATGTAACAGGATGATTGAGCAATACAGTATGGTCATATCATCATGTCAATGTTACATATTCAACTGACCATATTAGTTAATGAACCCTAATCTCCGAGCGAACAGAAGTGATGAGTGATTTTGTCGATCGTGAGGAGCGACTGGTCTCCGTCACGGAGGGTTTGGGTCGGTCTTTACTGATCGTGTATTGGAATTGTTTCCTACTGGGTTGTTAATGTTTGACAAAGAAATTGACAAGTACCTGACACACGCAAGCAATGACAGAATGAAGCAACACGCCGCACAGCCAAAGAAAACGCCAGCCGTCCTTGTTTGACTTTGACATTATGTGGTCTATATGTGGTCTATTTACTGTGTTTTAAGTTATATATATGTTCCTGCATTGATTTTAAAATAGCGAAGACAAATCAGGGTGTTATACGTGTCCTGATCAAAAGCCGAGTTCCTATACTGAGCCATCGGTAGCTTACTGCCAACTTTAGCGACTAACGTATGTAATTTTCGCTCGGCATAGAATGCAACCAAGCCGCCAATTGAGAATGAAACAAAACAAATCTGAAGGATAAGTCTGTATTTATATATGGAAAAGTGCATATGCTTGCCAATTTAACTGAATGGCTACCCACTCCAAAATAACTGTGTTAGTTGGTCGTTAGCAAACAATTATGCAATTAAAATGTAGAGACCACTTTACACTGATAACTTGTAGATAATATGTTTCAAATGACGTCGACGCCACATACCTGTAGCAGGAAAGCTGGCGCGCTACAGAACCCCATTAATGTTGATACATAGTACTGTTCACTGTATTGTCATTTTCGCCTTCTCTTTAATGTCTCAGAACATATTTCGGTATTGTGTCTTTGTTGAGACACTGAACGTCGCTATATCGAAGAGCGGAGCGTGTGCTCGGCGGACAGGGAGTGAAATCCTCCTCTGGGTGTACAGTGTACACAGTGCACGATGGATAGTAACAGTATTTCGCGCGTGTTGAGCCAGTATTGGATGATTCTCAGCAGGATCAGCGCAATCATCAAACGGCTTTTTACAGCATTCATTGATCGGCATATTCAATTTGACTATTCGATTATAACCTTGCAGAATCATTAACCCAATCAATCCTAACGATAAGCAACAAAAACCCCATATCACAAATCACTTGGATGGAGTTACTGGTCTCGCAAACTTACCAAGAACATACATTACAATCAGCTTCCGTAGTCAACGACTAAAAGGATACTGTGGCTACTCAATACACAATGAATCGAGCATTATTCACGTGGGTTACAGTTCCTGAAACTTAGCATGAGGCACCCCACTGTGTATGACCCAAAACAGTTGAATATACAGTACTATACAGTAGATAAACAGGAATTGAATGGCCCCCATTACGTCATGATAGAACATGATTGTGATCGATATGCGGCGAGACCTTTTCGGCGTTTTCTATGACATTATCCAAGTATGTTTAAGTATTCTCTCCGCGAGTGACATAACGGTATCCGATATAAAAAGGTAAAATTGAGTTCAACCTAACGTGATCCCCAGTTTAAATAGATGTTGTCAAAAGAATCTCTTGACAGCAAGAACTGGTAAATGTAGCATGAGTGGACAGTTTTTTTTTTGCCTAAAGTGGATTTAACCAGTTTATTGATGAAGTCTTGTCTCAAGACTCACGTCAATGGAAAGCCACTTGGACTTCAGTCTAAACCGATTTTAACCGAACCACCTAAAACTCCTGTCATAGCCCAAACTCTTACATACGGTAAACTGATGTGAACCTAAACAATAACAGTATTTTGAACATATGCTCACAAAGCATTATTAATATGCACACATTGGCAAAGTGCATTCTTTCATGAGACTGTAGATATTGGTGTCAAACAGTAATTACGCAATATCACGCTGCCACTAATATTTGTGACATAGGTGTCAATGGCTGCTTAGACTATATTGTCAATAGTTCATGATGTTTTAATAACTCGAGAAAGTATTACTATGAAGTTATCGGGAGGCCTACTTTTGGCTCAGTCCGCCGTCTCGTTCAATGTCACCAGTTGGAACATGGCAGTGGACGATGATAATCCCTGCCCGCCGCAACAAATAGAAAAAACATTAAACGTATTTGGCGTCGCCGTTCCCGCCATTAAAGATGGACAGGGAAACATTGTCGATCCGGCAAAGTGCTATTATCCGGCCATTTCAGACGATCCAGCAACGCAGCATAAGTCCTGGACCGAGGCCGCCGACTCATGTGCAACATGGCTAAGGGGGACGGCCAACTGTCCCGATTGCGAGGGACGCTTAGCGGCGTTTCACTCGTCGGATCAAGAAATGCAAGGCACGACGGGTTGCAATGTACAGTTCAGTCAAGTTCATTTTCAGTTTAACACTGGTTCGACTTGAGTTTTTGTAACTAAACTTCAACCTGCCGATGACAGTCTGGACGACAATACAACGCTCCCAGGCGCCTGATTCAGGAGGGAATTACTGGATCGGTGAGTGATTATATACGCTCTGTAACTTACTTATAACAGGCTTACGCAAACATTGTACGGATTGTCAATTTGAGTGGAGCGATTTCACCCCGACGGATTATACCGATTGGGACGTGGGCGAGCCGAATGATTAGGGGAGCTGATTCGTTTAAACTCTTTGTTCTTGCATTAATGTTAACACCCAATCATCCCCATTGCCAGACGCAAATGACGGCGAGGATTGTGTTTCTTTCACTGCTTGGAACGGAAAGTGGAATGATGATGATTGCAATAAACAGTTCAACTACATTTGTCAAATTTACGATCAACTTGACAGTCATCCTCCATTGAACCTGGACCAAAACTGGCCAAGTAGCGGCGGGTGTAAGGAAGGATGGCTCAAGTATGGAAAGGCGTGCTTCAAGGTAAGGCTGAATGACGACAATACGGTAACGACTCGTTACCAACGACAAGCGAGACAAGAGCACTGCTCGCTTAGCACTTCTCGTGTGCTGTTTGGCACTTGTGACAGATAGTACCCTGTTATCACAATGATAAGTTGAATAATGAATAATTTGCAAGAATTAAGCTTGTTCTACATTCCTACTTATGTGGTCAATACATGTATGAGCAACTTCTGTCATTTTTTTACTTGTTACAATGTCATTAATGTCATAACAATTTGCTAGAAACTAGTTAGGCTATGCTATAATTTGCAAGACGAGTATTTCATAAGGAAGCAAGTTTGATCAAGCACCATGGTGAACTATGCCTGACCCTTTTTGACCATCCATTTTCGACCCATCTTGGGGCTCAAGTGTTTTCGGTCATACTTGATGAACACCCGGGATTTGAAAGGTATAAACGCTCAAAGACGGTTTGATTCACAGCCTGTAAATCCATGGTTATATAACCTTCACTTGCTGGAACATAACACCGTATATCGTTGTAGGTAATTGGCGCGACCCAGGCTGGCATTGAAGGTGATCAATGGCATCAACCGTGGGATAATGCTGATATATTTTGTGGATTGGACCAGTCGGGCGGCTGGAGCGGGGCAAATCTGGCCATTTTTGCAAATCCATACTATAACTACTACATGGCAGCAATGGCCCGTCAAACTGGCTTTGATCTGTGGATTGGTGCGTTAAGTTCAACCCAGGATCAAACATTTCACTGGCGTGACAACACCCGCATCACGTACTCTAACTGGGCGCCTGGAAAACCAAACGGGGATTTTGACTCGCCCAAGGATTGTGTTATGATGCGAACAATGGGCTCGGGTTCCGGTGCGGCCAAAGCGGGACAGTGGTACGATAGTGATTGTCTTAACGATCATGCGTTTCTGTGTTCACACAAGCTTGACCAGTCAAGTAAGTTATCAAATTGATAAACGAAGTTGTTACGTGAATTCACGTGAATTTCGTCAGTTTTGTCTCCTGATAAACCTCTATGTAAAAGTCTTACCGTACTACTTTATCAGCACCTTTATCAGTCGAGGCAGACTCCGCCAGACGAGTTGTTATCAGCTCTATGACAAGGGACAATTATGTTTTATTTTGAATATCGGACACTGATTAAAATGGATATTATTGTCTTACAATTTTTGGATATGTTTAAGAATATATACCATAGAATAAGTAGTATATGTAGGGTGTCCACGGGCCGACAAAGTCATTGAAGGAGTGGTCAGACTGAGCTGAAACTTTCAGAATCGGATTCTTTGGCCCCGAAAACCCCATACAACTTTTCACCGAAAATTTTGGTCGGGGAAAATGCTATTTTTTTTTTCGTTTTCTTATTAAACTTGACACGCTTGGTTTTTTCAAATCTTCAAAATTTACATAATCTAGAATTTTCGAAAATTGGAAAAAGGAAAAGGACGATTTCGTCGATATCCGCTACTTTCCGCCACCCACTGTACTTTTTACAGATTTGAATTTGAAATTGTAAACTACGTTATATATCTCAAGATATGTGGCTCTGTTAGTCAGCTGGGCAAAACGGACCTCTGATCCCCAATAACCCCTTAGTCATTATCGATGCTTATCTTAAACGATCTTCTATTCAATTAATTCGAAAATGCTTGATTAGCCCGTGGACACCCTAAGTATATGATATACAGTATCATATACTATAACTTTGACTATAACTTTGACTTTTATTCAGTATCGAGCACCAATCCAACATTCTGTCCCGATGGCTGGCTCATGTATGATCAAGCATGTGTCAAGTTAATTCTCGAACCGGCAACATGGACCGAGGCCCAGGGTGCTTGCTCGTCACTTTTTTCCGCCAGTGGCGACTTTAGCTCATTCAAAACGGACCTGGCCTATGTTTTAGATGATTTTGAGAATAATTTTCTCACGGCAATGTTCTACGGCGAAGAAAGCGGTTTTTCAATGAATTTCAACGGGCAGCCAGGGGCGTGGCTCGGGTTCTCGGGGTGAGTTAACTACAACATATATGTAGATAAGGTGATACAAAACAGAAGTTTACTGTATTCAGTTCATTTAAAAACTAGCATTTGCGTCAATGATACAAGTCTTATCAAATTTGCAACATCAATTACTGACTCATAATATTCAAGTACCAAGTCAAGTGGGGGTGGGACGAAGTTTGAGTGGAATACAAAAGGCTTTGCAACTGGCTACACAAATTGGGGCGCTTCAGAGCCGAACATGCAGCATGTGCCGGTTGAAACGCCCATCCCAGTTTACCTTGGTCTTGGCCGACACTGGGTCACCGACAGCGATCCAACGAGTAAACGACCCTATTTCTGCAAGGCAGCTTTGCCGGCCGCCACGCCCAACGACGATCGTGGTGATTTTCTTGACTGCGCCGATGGCTGGTATCCGTCGAGTTCGACACTTGGCCACGGTCACTACTGCATGAAGGTCTTTCCGGAGAAAAAGACATTTTACGAGGCCGATCACATATGCCAACAGACACACGGCGGACACTTGGTTAGTATTCACAGCGCTAATAAAAACCAAGCAGTGGTGACGGCAATGGCGAACTCGCCACATGGCAACGGAGCATACTGTTGGATTGGGATGCAAGAGAACAATTTAAACGGATTCGAGTGGACCGATGGCGGCGCGATGAAGTACACGAACTGGGCACCGGACGAGCCTGGTGTCGATTCAAATGACCGACAGCGATGCGGTGAAATGGGCGAGATTGGATTGTGGAGTGTATCGCCATGTTCACGCAATTTCCCCTTCATTTGTCAAAATCCACGCCCAATGGAGAATTGTGTCAGTACGCCGAAGACGGAGCGGCAACCGTGTGGGTGAGTCCAATCCTTTCACGTCAATTCTCGCATCTATGACATTTGGACTTCACTATGAGGCTGGGAGAACTTGAAGTAACCGTTAAAGAGGCTAATGGAAGTGTATATTCTAATATGGTGAATTATTTGGATGAGTGATAATGTATCACAGTGCCAGTACGGCCGTAACATCGTTACCGCTTATTAAGTAGTGGACGTTTGCTTTTATTTTTTATTTGAATAATTTTAACGATTTTAAAACCGATTTTTAACGATGTATCATTTATGTCTATGACAAGGGTGTCCACGGGTCAATTAAACATTCTCGAATTAATGGAGTAGGAGATTATGTACGATGGGTATCTTACTGACGTTTCATGGGAAAAAGTGAAGTACTTAGACGCTGAGACAGATCTCAGGATCTGATCATTTAGTTGGAAAATGAATATGAATATTCTGTTGTTCAGATATGTCGGCATAACTATGGAGGTGTGTATGAGTGATTATCGCTGCTGCTGGGACAGTACCGCATCGCCACTCAACTGCTTTCATCCGGGCGGGCGCAATGTTAACAATGATTCAAGTGGCATGACCATTGCCGGCGCCGTCTTCTTATCCATTTTCATCTGGGGCACTTTATTGGCGTTAATCGTGTGCTACTTCTTGCAGAAGAAGGGTACCAATTTACCATTTAGTTTACCGTTTTAACTTTTGAAGCCATTCCGGCCAACACTGTATGAATAAAATATTACTACTGTAAATTACATGAGAAAGATATTATACTTAGGTTAATACTTCACAAGCGTATTCTATAAAAGTAATGGTGTCTTTCAAATCAGCCACCTTTCTGCACATTCTGCCAACTGGGATGTTGAGCGATGAGCGATAATAAAACATAACGGTGATCCGATACCAGCGCGATTACTGTTACATGTAAGGATTTAGTAGAATTGAATGTTCTTGCTGGACAAGCCGCTTGACGCAAAAGGTTAAAATCTTTTAAATTACAGTATATGTAATACTCATTATGACAGTTTCTTTTGAATGACACATCAAAGTGTAAGGATCACAAGTAAAATTAAAAGTATTAAAATGTTTATGTTCTTATCTTTGACTTTTTTGTTCTATGATTACCGAGCAACAAATCATATTCTCTTATCCAAAGACCTTTCCCAGACAATACAGTTAAAAATTTCCGTCAGTGAAGTCTTCGTCCGTCAACGAAAAACCAAACGTACTTATTATGAATTTTGCCTTGAACATAGGGTTAACCTTTATCGAGGCCTCAGCCAAATAAGCACAGAATGTACCTTGATTAAAAATGAATGCACTGGTTGTACAATTACGTCAGATGGTGGTCAATGCGACCAATTAATTGTACTTGTAACATAGCATTTGAAGCACCTTATTTGAAGCACATCGTTCCTTGGGCGATTTGATAAGAGAACACTAGTTTCATAACACGCTGAATCGTCAGTCGCTATACGCAGTTCAAACTGCTGATGTTTGAAGTTTTTTGCTTTGTACTTTTTTGCAGCAATGCACTTAAAAATTGACTTTTGATTCACATTCTGATCAGCAACTCATCCTTTGGATTTCTGGAACAAAGTGGGAGCAGCAAAGTAGCGCCTCGTAAATTCTCCCGGTACCGCCCTCCACATGGACCACACCTCCTTACCCGGGCGTATAAATAGACCCGATTCTTCAGATTATATTTATCAACTCCAGATCGAAACAATGAAATTGAATCTGCTCATCACCCTGCTCACCACTGGCGTCGCCGCCTCATTCAATCGCGTCTGCAACTCGAAGACATGCAACAAATGTGCCAAAATCCTCGTCAAACTCGACTACAACTACACCGAGCGACACGTACTCCTGTGCAGTAAACTGTGGAAAATGCCCGAATGCTGTCAACGGCCGTACATGGCAAACACGCCGTTCTAGTTTATTTCAACACTTTATAATAAAACAAAAAAAACAAATAAAAACAAACGCATAACTTAATTTCAAGATTTTTAATCAGTTTGCCCAGTTGAACACGAAACGCTTGTGGCGACCATGGGAGTGAAAACCTGTAACGAAACAGTAAAAAACGAAGTGCTCAAAACTCAAAAACTAACCATTCTCGTCGAGCGGAGTTGGGCGGAAATCATAGGCACTGTTCAGCAAGTCTTGCAATGCTGCCGTGATACTTGTCGGTTTCGCAGTGCTGAAAAGTCAGAGGGCTGGAACTGAGACGAACTTACCAACAGAAGCAAATAAGCAAGAGTAGCATAGTCATGCGCATCATAAAGCAGGTGTGACTGAACGACTGAATGAAGAGTTAATGAAGAGTTTAAGTATCGAGACGCCTTGTTTTATGCTGACTCAACTGACACTCAATTAACTACTTGCATCTTAAGCTCTTGATTAAACGTCACAAGTCAGAATCGATAGTACAAAGGGTCGACAAACAAAAACTCTTGTAAACTCTCACATCCTGACACGAATGACAACGGAAGCATGGATACAAATAATTTATTTTTTTAAGTTGAACATGTTAAAACTCGTTTACAGCTCCATTCCACGGGTTGAGGTGAAGGGGACCTAAAATAGAAGTGACAATAGTAAAAATGAGTACAATGTGCTTTACCTCAATTGTAATTGTTTTGGGCAGACCAACGGCCTTGAGCTCGGCCTCGATATTCTCGCCCTTTTCGAGGGCCTGCTCCCAGCGAATGATCTGGGCGACGCCCTCGATGAAGATGTTGACAAGTTCAATCTCCGACTTGCCCAGGCGATCGGCATTCGAAATGTCCCACGTGCCCCCGGTCGACGCCGAGTCAACGCCGGCCGTGCCACGCGCCTGGAGTCCCATTTTCGCCAAAATTGCCTTATTTAATTAGAAATACAAACTTAGTGGTAAAATAAAAACTACTCTTACCTTAAAGTCTTTGCGCGATGAAAAATGCGGCACTTTGACCATGGCGCCGGCGCGTAGCCCAGTGCCCAAGTTGGAGGGGCACGTCAGGATCCAGCCGAGATGCTCGTTGTGCATGAAGTCGTAGCCCTCGTTCTTGAGACACTCTTGAATGGTTGACGTGGCCTTGGCAAAACGCTCGATAATGCGTTTGACATTGTCGCCCTTCTCCATGGAGACAATGCGCATCTGGTCCTCCTCGTTGACCCAGACGAACAAGTTCTCGTCGTTGTTGTGGAAGATGCCACGCGCATCGGGCCAGTGACGACCACAGCCGGATGAGAGGAGAAGGGTTGAGTCCGGCTCCTGGAACAAATTGCCGCGTGAGCGCAGTGACTCCTCCTTCTCGGCGGTCATGCCACCCGGTATGGCCGCGTACGAGCGCGAGCCAGCAAGGGGAAAGTAATCACCGGCCAAATCGCCCGTCATATTCAACAGGCCTTTGACGACGACACGTTCGACCTCGCGACGCTCCTCGAATGTGGTGCATGGGGGCAGACGCGTGCCACGAACGGAGCGACCGGTTCGACAGCGCGACGTCAGCACGTACTTACCAGTCGGGTCTATTTTAGTGGTGGACAGCTTTCGCACGTCCAAATCAGTCGGATGCTTGGCATCGGCGGAGTAGCCATTGTGACGATCGGAAATGACTGGGTCGAAGAAATCCTTGACGAAAACAAGTTGAAAATTCAAATATGGTTACACAAAGAATGAACAAACCTTGAAGAGGCTGTACGACTCCTCGTCACCGGCAACAGCGCCAACCGTTTTGATCATTGGATGGCCCTTGTTATCGACACCAGTCTTGATGCAATGGGCGAACTTGACGCCGAGGGACGTCTGGGCATGCTTATACTTGTCCCACAGGCCCGGGTTCGCGCGCATTGTCTCGGCAAAATACGAGTTGTGCTGTTGGGCAGATAAGTCACGAAACTTCGGCTCAATTAAAAATGTACCTTTGACAGATCGGGTAAATCATCGGGCTGATTCGCCGCGGTAAACGTGGCGCCCTTCTCAGCGCAGACATACTCGGAGCTGCCACAGCCCAGCTGGATCCACTGAGGCAGCTGCTTGACGCCGGGCGAAAGGCCCATCGGCGGGTAGGATGCCGATGACGTGGCGGCCTCGCTCCGTTTCGCCTGTTGAACACCATACGCAACACCCATGCCCGTCATTGAGACGGTGGCGGCGGCGGTGGTGGCACCTTTGCGAAAGGCCATTTCAATAAATCGATCTGAAAAATCTCTTTTTGAAAGCTCAAAAGAAGAAGAAGAAGAAGTTCGAAGGAGAGAAAAAGAGTGGTCTCTATGGGGTGTTTATCTGAATGGAATGAATATCGCGTTTCGCTGGCTCAGAGCAATAAGGGGGAGAGGGCGGTAGGTGATCACCACGTTAGTAATCAACGGCGCAAAAACGAACGAAAACATAATGCATATTCACCTTTCGCAATCGTTAACACCTTGACAAGACTTCGGCTAGCCTGTCCGCTCAATCTGGCCAGTGTCTGCGCTTTGTCGTACGCTAACCGGGCCAATATGTCGCGTTCAACGTTGGTCTTCAATGTATTCACGCCCCGGCGAGGCAGGTTTTTCACATAATCCTTTGAGAAAAACGCCGGTGGCAAACTGTTGCGATAACATGATTCATGCCGCGCACAGCTAATGTCGGCCGTGGGCAACTGGCACACGGTCGTCCCGGTACCGGCCGGGTTCGACGTGAAGTTGGCGATGTAAACCGATTGGCGACGCGGCTTTGGCGAGGTCCGCTGGGCGACGCCATATGTCTTGACGACGTGCGTGCATCGCAGTCCTTTTTGAAAGTTAGGTGCTTTTTGGCTTGATGTCTCGATTAGGTTCTTACAAACGAAAAAGCAAAAAAAAGGACACCATAGATAACGGCCGTTGAAACCGATCCCAGTGGCAGGGGCACCAGCGCGTGCCAATATAGATTGAGTAAACCTTGATTCATTTTTTTCTCATTCTCAGAACCAATTAAGCAACTACTCACCCACACGATCAAACTGGCCGACAAAAGTATACCAGTGAAGAAAGCACCGCCCCAGTGAATATGGGCGATGCTTTCCGTCGAATTTCCCGTCGAAGTTATTTTCATCGGTGCTGTTTTGTCCAAGCCGATTTCATTCAGCGGTTCACTCTTAAAACGCGTCAAATCTGTCACTAGAGTCTGCCTCGTTGCGTGTCAGACTTAGACTTTTAACGTAAAATTCGTTAGTAAGATCACTCATGAAGACAAAAGCCAAGTTTATTAACGTTTATTCAAATTTTGGCTTCTTCATAAGAAGGAGGCGGTAAGTCGTCGTAATCGGGCAAACCCGAGTCACTAGAAGTAGTTTCTGGAGCGAAATTGACCTGTTTCTTTCGCTTGCGGTACTTATAAATCAAGCATACAAGAAGGACAATCAACGGAACCACAACAAACACGAAAGCGCAGTACGATACGATGCACCGAACTAAACTGTGCCAGCCGAAAATTAAACACTCGCAATGGCCACTTGATCTCATCACTTGTATGATGCTAGTGCACACACAAGTGCCATTGTCGATTGTAGCGTATTCGCAAGCGCAATCGTTCAAGTCATCGCCGATTCTAGCTTCAGTGCACTCGTCAGTACCGAGATCGAAAACCATTCTCTTTGTGCGTCTTGGTAATTTAACTGAATGGGTACCTTATGGTCGACAATAAATGCTCAGAATGCAAACTATAACAATTTTGTGTTCGCCAAACAATGGAAACTGGTTTGAAAGTTCAAACTTTTGTAAAAAAAAGTTTAACAAGCAGTTAAATGGATATAAAGAGCATAAACTTAGATTTTATTCAGGTCAAGAACGATGACTTCTGACTCGTGGGGTCAGCTCTGAAAGTATGTACAGATCAAGACAGTACTGAGAATTCGTTTTACGTTTTACATGTGTTCAGAATAAGTGGTTTTTATAGTTTCGTTAAGTTTAAAGTTGATT
>SCLD01014086.1:0-18771 GCA_004367895.1 Oikopleura longicauda
CAACGAATTCAAGACGAGCTCAATACCGATTAAGGGTAGTCCAGACCTAAGCCATTTTATTTTCGAAATCAACCAAGAAGATGACGTCATTCTATTCCAGAGTCGTTCTATGTCGGATCCGAATCTTTCCGAAATTGATTTCGAAAATAAAATGGCTTAGGTCTGGACTACCCTTAATCGGTATTGAGCTCGTCTTGAATTCGTTGCATTTCGAGTTGTGTTTCACCATCTGATACGGACCAATCATCGTTTTCTGTATTGTCAACTATTTTATCGGCCGTTTGGGTGCTTGAATTTTTGAGTTGTTTTTCGTTTGCTTTAATAATTTCGCACTGAGTGCGTTGATGTGAGATCCGTGTCAGCAAACGCGCAGTCTGGGAATGCTGGTCTGTCATCTTTTTCATTGATGTTAGTTGCAATTGTTTGAAGACTTTATATTCTTCATCTTATTTCTTTAAAAAACCTCAGTCGATTTCAACATGGGATTAACTTTTGCTGTTTTTATAAAGAAAATTTCCTTTTTTGTCCGAAATTCTTCTTTTATTCATCTCTAACAATATTTTGTCAATCTAAAACCGATAATATTTTAGATTTTTTTGAACACTTCGTGTACACAAATCTTAAGTAAGGCAGATGAGGAAGAAGATGGCGTGGGTGGTGCAGATTTTTGACAAAACACTTTTGTCGTTACCTGGTAGTTGAATAATCTCGTAACGAGGATGAGGGAAAAAGACGTAGGTGGTGCAGAATTTCGACAAACACTTTTGTCATAACCTGGTAGTTGAATAGCAAGTTTTGAGAATAAAGGAATTGAGGTTCGGATTTGAAAAGGTTTCAGAAAATAGATAAATCAGTTTCCTATTTTTTATCAAGACAATTTTCACAGACTTCCATGGATTCAATCGTATCGGCTTGGGTGACAACTTTGACGTTGACGGAATTCAGTCCCTTTGCAACCTCAAAAATTGTTTGATCTTGTGATTCGTATTCGAAAAAAAATTTCAAATATAACCTGATAGAAATTATCGTGTGAGTATTTTTCATAAATTGTATTGAGCTTCCGATGCGGTGCCTTAGTTACTTGAAAATTTAGTTGCTCGACCAAATCTACAAGCTCGAAGCGCTCATATGATGTATGCAATACGAGAACATCATTCTAAAAAATAATAATATTGACCGTGTTATCTTTGAAATGATCAAGTGCCATAATTATCTTCAAATTTTCAAATTATCCTATTTTAATTTAAAAGCTTTTTTTTGATATATATCATCGCCAGTCGCGTGTCCGTGTTTAAACGCGATCGGGCCTCTCAAGAGAGTGCGGCTGGTACTAGTAAATAAAATCCTATGGCTTCGAAGTATGATATAAACCTCAATCAGCTTCAAAAAACATTTTTATTAGAAAAATAATTTAATCATTTTCTCCTTACCCAGTCTTGTTTATAGTGTAAAAGTGCCCAAAGAAAGCAGGCCGACGCCATTTTGGATGCGGGAACCGAAACAAATTGGTATTCCATAAGACTCAGCTCAAGAACATATCTTGCTAGTGTAAGCTAAAAAATCGATAAATAAATGAAACTGTTCAAAAACCGAATTGTAACCTGTGGCATTTTGAAGTGCATTGCTTTTGAATATCTTCGAAGGTACGAGTACGAAACTGGTAAATTAATATCGAAATTCAAAGCAGTTATTAATTTCAATTCAGTTTCAATAAATTGGCCTCGTGAATATGCTTCATCGCATATAATTTCTAGATCAAGTAGATACATTGGATATCGTTCCTAAAATCTTTTTCACTGCATCCGAATAAATATGGAATTTGGTTAACAAAAAGTTACTTACATGAAACTTGCTCGATAAATGAATGGCAGTGGCTCCAATTAATTGCATTTCGTTTGGTTGAACGTCTTTTTTCGACAAATACATATCAGTCATTGCCACGATAAGATGGTGTCTATTTTTCGTGTAACGAACTTGTCGTTTGTTTGACTTCCGGTCGAAATTTGAAACCGGATGTGGCCTTTCTAAGCTTCATTCAAGTTTCATGACTAAAATATGGGTTGTTTGACACGAAAAATAGACACCATCTAAGATAAAGGGTCTCATGTTCCAATTGAAAATTTTCTTGTGTCTAAATTTGTTGCTTAATTGATTTTTTTACGTAGGATGCGTCCTGCCGATCCCTTAACTGCCAAATATGGAATTCGGACGACAAACAGGAGGAGCTCGACCCCTGTTTTGAACCTAAATTTACCTCAACCATCCAATCTACAAGTATTTTTCTCATTCTTTCGCTGATAAGTTTCTTGTCATCCAGATAAGGTTTGATTGGTTGAGCAGCTTCTCGGGCACGTAAATATTCGAAATTCACAAAGGCATAAGTTGAATCGTCTTTGAGACCTGAAACATAATTATTATAATTGTAAAATTTGAATTTATGAACAAACCATGGTCAAGTTTTTCAGTTTTTTCTTTTAGAATTTTTCTTTGAGTAGTTAAATTAACATTGAAAGTATCCACAAGAATTTGATTTTTTTTTTGGACAGTCCTCGTCATTTTTCTTCTGTTTGCTTGACAACCCTTTCCAATTTTTGAAATCTGAAAAATGTCGGTGAAAAGTATCATTCTCGCTTCAGATCCAGCAAAGGATATATCAAATATATCATTGATAATCAAGCCTTACATTTTGTATGTCACCGAATGCAACACGTTTCGGTTCCACGAATTTATCATTTTCGGTTTCCATGTTCTAAATTTTTATTTTTTTAATTGAAAATAAAATTGTTGTGTAACATATATGAGTAGAAATAATGTCATAGTCACTTTCAAAGAGGAGAACGACTGTCCGAATAAACAATAAAGAGGGAGCGATTTCTGAGAATATGAAATTATTTCTACACATCTTATTTAGTTGAACTGTCAGTTTGAAGGCAGTTTGGTGAAAATAGGCATTTATAGATAAATGAAGACAGTTGAGAAAAAATAAATTAATCAAATGATTTGTTCCATAAATTGCTCCAATGATCATCTAAAAATCAAAGTCAAGTCGACGACAAGAAATGGGAATTTTTTGAGGTGATGATTGGTCACTGGGCTTGAGTGCAATAAATCTTTTTGGCGTAACTGTTGTGTTTTCGCTTCTTTTTTTCGCCACATAATTTGGTGTCAGCAACGATCGAGAAGATGCTGATTTAATCGGACTTGGATAATCAATAACCATTTGTTCTTCAAGAGATGAAGCGTCGGACCAATTTTCCATTTCAAACACATTATTGATGCACATAGAGCCGAATTCGTCGGAAATTAATTCCAGACTATCTGTTTCCAATGTTATAGATGATAACCATCCGCTAACTTGCTTATACGGATCACAAACTAAAGTGCATTGAAGTGCTAAATGAGACACTACTAACTGAAAATCTACAGTGTTCGCACCACTAGATTGATTTCAACTAAATCTCATCTAATGGGCCTTTTGCTAAAAAATAAACCTGCTTCAATATTGTTTTCTTGGTCCACCGGCACAAGTTCAATTTCCTGAGCATTAGCTGTCAGCTGACGATTTATTTCTTCGCTCGAATGACTGAATTCGCTGGATGTGCTGAAATATGGGTTATGAAATATCGGTTATGAAATATCGGTTATGAAATATCGGTTATGAAATATCGGTTATGAAATATTGGTTTTCAAATTTTGATTTTGAAATATCGGTTATGAAATAAATATTTACCTTTGGTTTTCTATTTCTTCAACGGAACCACTGAATGAAGGATTCAAACTGGATTTCTTACTGGGACTGAAAAAAAGGATTATGATCTTATCAAAACTGGATCAAAATAAACATACTTATCGATATTATCCTCTTCGTCACTAATACGGCATCTCTTGGATCCCGCTGAATTGATCGAACAACTTGAATGTGTGTCAGATAGTACTACAAATGTTGGAATATTTGGACGTCTTAGTTATTGTTCGAAATCTAGATTTTGTATATCCGAGATGACGATATTGCATTCAAAACGATATTGCATAAAAAACAATAAATTTCGAATGAAGTCCTAAATACGTTATTATCATCCAATGAACCAGAATTTGAATCCGAATTTGATTCTGTATCATTATTGTTCCAAGTCTCACTCTCATCCGCGTAGAAAGTGAAATCCTTAAATAACAGGATTAAACCAAAAAACGTTCGAAATTAATAAATATTTACACTGTCATCTGATTCAAAACAATCTTTTTGGCTGCGAGTTTCATGATCAAGTTCACAGCTATTTATAATATCCAACACTTCTTGTGATTTATATTTAAGATCTTTCATGAGATCTTTGATTGCATCCCGTTCTTTCACAACTTGTCTAATAAAGGTTTTTTGGCCAATATTAGTAACACTAAACGAAATTTGACATGGGTGAAAATTGCGTTGGTTGTGACAAAATATAAAACGCATATATCATACTTGATTAATAAATAGTTGACCGACAAAACATACCTCAATTTTGCACTTCGGTCTGAAATACATCTCATACATTCGCCAAAGTCTCGTTCTAAAACGGATTGTGAATTACAATTTCGCAATGAATAATGGCCTATTTTTGAGAAAATGGCGCGTGCCTTATTATAGAGTTGGATATTTTTGTTCTTCACTATGCAAAATAGGTTGACTTAAGCTTATGGCAACTCTGCCTGATAATCTAGGACTTTTCGAGGATTATCGCTGTTTTTTGCTTTCAACATATATTCCGTTTCCAATTGAAGGTATAATCGGGCTTGGCGTTTCAGTATATTTGATTCTTTCAGAACATTATCTCCATCGAAAACAGCTCGCTTCACGGATTTGTGAAAAGAACCAAGTGACCGAGTTGTTCCCAGGTAGTCATTTACAACACCTTCAAACATTTGTCGTCGCATTGAACCCGATAATGTTTCACTTTCAGATTCCGAACTGCAGATTAATTTCGCTGTTTTGTTGCCCTTTTTGCTGCTCGTAACCGTATTGTTATCAACCGAAATCATTAGGTTGAGAACAATTTTCTTGACGTGATTCAGTATTGATATTGGCTCGGAATCTGGTTCATTGAGATTCATATTCTCACTGAAATGGATCAGAATATCCTTCACAGTCATCAATAAATCCTTGCGATCTTGTAATGGGATCGAATTTGAATGAGGATCGAGCAACAGATCTTAAAATTGAGATTAAGGTTTCAAATGCATCATAATTTTGATAAACAAACTACCTAGCTTATGGATGGCAGCGTCCAATTTAGCTATGAATCTTCCGAAATCGCACAATCTGTTAGGAAAATTGAAGAACTCGATGCATAATTGAGGATTAATAAGTCTTGTGTGAACGGTGCTTTTGAGACTGCACCAATTTCCATGATGCGCGACTCTCGATTTTTTAGCGAAACTTTCGGATTTGATTCTCTGACCATCAATTCTCATCACTTTGATTTTGGTCATATACTCGATTCCACATATGAGTGCATGACTTGAAATTTAAAATGAGTTAGAGAAAATTGAGAAAAAATTGTAATTGCGTAGGTGGAATTTATAGCATGGTGATTTTTTTGTGAAATTTGACCAAAAGGCCGAAATTCCATTTCAGACAATTTTCACAAGAATCGATCACTTCAAAACCAATAACGCAATTTTACCCTTATTGACAAATCCGGGATTCTTAACTTACATTTTATGGCCATCGGTTATCGGCAAACGGTCTGTTTTATCTGATAATCCAAGGCAATAATCGAAAAGGTTTTCAAAAGTATTCCAAGTTGAGTCGAATTCAATGTTACTATTTCTTTCGCATCGTATAATCTGTCGGTTATGATATTGCATAAATAAAGTTTTATTTTCCAGATATGTCTTGGAGAACTTGAAACGGGTTTTGAAATGCGTTAAAATTGTGTAAATACCACAACTATCAACCCAAATCCGTGAATCGTGGACAAAAAATCGCCCATGTATGACGTCATCAGAAACAAAAAAAAATTGCATCGGTTCCCAAATTGTATTATACGGTCCATATTTTTGTCCAATTTCGGTTCTAACTTTGATATTCATCGATACATATATCTCAAGTACTTAAAACAGATGTATGTGATCGACCGTAAACGTATTTGTGGCGCTAGAGCGCAAAATTGTAGTTTAAAATATGATTTTCACTATTGACGATTATATTTTATAGCTAAAAACGTTTTTTTAACATTATGGATAATGACTACGATGCATATGGGAGTGGTTACTCTGAATACTCTACTTGGAGTAGTGCCGGCAATGCATATGCCTCAAGTGCTGGCAGGTCAGACTCAGTTTCGAGTTCCTGTTACGCTTCCAGCTCATGTTCCGGAATGTCAGGCTATGACGCCGACCTCGAAAGCAACGCATCATACAAATGACTTTTGTTGTTTCATGTAAAACTAGAATAATTTTACTCGGCCCTTATCAGAGCCACCAAATGTTCCTATTGAGCTTACAAAAATGGACAAAAATTGACCGTAAAATACAATTTTGAACCAAGGTCTGTGATAAAAATGGCAACCGCCTCACATTTACTGAGTAAACGTCTCAAAATCGACCAAAAGGGGTTCACAATCATTTCACTACCCTGACTTGAAATCTACGTTGTCCAGACCAAATATAAACTCTTTTAGTTTAGGATTTTCCTCAAGCACCAATTCGACAGCATCTACGAATTGATAAAACGTTTGCCATTTTGTTGTTGAAAAACGAAATTTCATATCATACTCGTGTGTGAATTCAATTTTGAAACCATGACTCACATCAGAGTTGCGAAAAAGAAAGAAAAAACGAAATGATTTTTGAAATAATGATTTTCGTAATCACAAAATAATAATTTTATTTCGCAACTCTGGCTGACATAAAAGTCGCATTTGGCTTGCCATTGCTCATTTGTCATTTCATTGTCAGTATTCTGTTAACAGAGTGAACATAAAATATAAATTAAAAAAAACCGGGTATTTTGCGATCCCGCGCAAACGCCTACGCAAAAATTAAACACTCTTTACTTGAACATTTGCATCATGTAATCAAGTTTTCTTTCGATCAGAACTTTTTTTTCGTCGACAGTTAAACGATTATAAAGTCGTTTCAATTCTTTATTTAAATTTGTTTTTGGTTCATTTTTGGTATTGTCATTACATTTTTTCCAAATTGCTTCATACATCTTCTCTTCGAGATCAAATCTTGCTTGGTTTAAAGGTGTCAGGCACCAGGCTGAACAATATTTTAGGACTTTTATCATTAAACCTAATTTTCAGCTAAAATGGTCGGTTATGGTTATTGAATAAAATTCTAGATATGAAATTTCGAATTTTTATTTTCTTCTTACTATTCACAAAAAAATGAACAAAAAAAAAGCTGTCGATTCATTATTAGAAAAAATAGATAACCAAGTAATTTCATCGATTCATGGATTTTTGGATGGAATTTTCGAACTTGATCTTATAAATTTTGAACAGCAAAAATCACCAAATGAATGAGAAGATCAAAAATATGATTATTGCTGATTTAATATGTATAATTAAGCAATAAAGTTAACCGAAAATGGTTATTTTTCAACACTGTTGTGACTCACTTTTTCCGTCATCGTGTCTTGAAGTCTCGATCAGTTCTTTTTCAGCTCGTTTAAAAATCGAACCAGCATCATGAGATGCACAGCAAGTCCATCTATTTTGCAGATTTTGAACGCCCAATTTATTCATGTGTTTCTCAATACTGCCAAGAATTAGATAATCTGATGTAAAATTAATTTTTGATTGAAATTTCTCTAGTTTCAATCTTCCGAACATGAAATCCACCAATTTCTGCGCTGTTGCGGCCGCTCCTTTATCATTTTTCAGGGGATCACATGCTTCGAGGTTCATAAACAGTGATAAAGATTTGAATTCATTATCACAGATCCAAGTGACTCTCATATGCGTTCCAAGTGCCGATCCATGTAGTCGATAAAAGGTTTTATGATCAACCATAAAGTTAACGACCATATGCATTTTATCGATCTGCATACCTTTCAGAATCATATTCGAAATTTCCTTAAAAAATTAATAAAAAAAATATGTCATTTAAAAATAAAGTAATAAAACTTACCGTTTTAAGAATTTCTGTCATTTCGTCTAATCGTTTCGATTGTGCGTGGCGACTTGCCAGTTTACTGAGGAGATGTTCAAGCGCTTCGTGACTCTCTCGATGTCGATACTCAGCCATTCGAAGAATTAAACATTTAATTGATGTGTCGCCGAAGATGGATTGTGTCAAATTAGATTGGGCTTGTGCAAGAAGTGCCAGATCCATAATCTTTTGGCAGTCTTGCTTTTTATAGCCTTAAATTGAAAATATTAAAACATGGGCCGATCCACGCATACGCCTACGCAAAACGAAGAATACTTTCTTACCTAAACTTTTTATGTTTTTTTTGTGGGTGAAAATATGTTCATGAAAAGCTTCTGTATTGTACATCGTTTTTGATTTGCAAAAATTTCCTTTCTTGTTAATTTTGTAAACTTTACAATCTGGAAGTACCGTTTCGTCGTGCAATAAAAATTCGATACCACAGAGAGCATAACCTAGAAAATATAATCAATAAAGAGAGTTTCACTCATAATCACGAAAGATCATCATTTTGATCAAAAATGTTGTTTAAATCATTGTGAAATCCATAAAAGTGGATAAAAAAACCAGAAAAATTAACTGAATCGAAAAAATATGTTTTTTTTTGCCCCGAAGCGGTTAGATGTCTAAATAAACTGCATCTGGGAAAAGTTTCACAGTGATTTAAACAACATTTTGAATCAAAATGATGATCTTTCGTGATTATGAGTGAAACTTTCCCACAAATTTTGAACCCAAATGGCTAATCGTAGGAAATTTCAACCCAGCTTGGAAAATTTTTTGGCTTGGAACCCAGCTTTGAATACGATTTTTTACCAATCAAATTGATAATTTGAAAAAACTGATAACGATGAGAAAATAATCGGAATATGAAACAAACCTGTATACAAATATGTGCTTTTTCGATCAAAAATCACATACGCTAAGACATCTGGTAAATCTTCCCGCACTTGACTATGCCAAAACGATTGAATTGATTTTTTTTGTGTCTTTGACAACAATTCGTTGCAAGGAATGAAAACTAAACCACCTGCAGTTTCGTTTTTGACCATTTGAAATATATCTATTTTTCGTGATATAATTTCTTGCCATTGTAAAGCTCGTGACTCTTCGGTTTTTTTGATCCATGATTTATCCAAAATATCCAAGTGATCATTAATTTTTTGAATTTTGAATCGCTGAGAACGAACGCTGGTTTCTATGATGATATAATTTTTTTCAAATTTAATATTATTTGACGTGTCCGGAATGCATTGACGTTTCCGGTTCGCTCTTTTTGGATGGCTTTGGTCACTAGCTGCAGAACTTGGATCGTTTTGACTTGATGTTGGTGTATCGTTGGCATTGTCTTGATTCGGTGCTTGCAAATTAGACGGCTCCTCCAATGTTTCCTCATCGACGCTGCTTTTTTGTGATCTAGAAGTTGGATTTGGGATAGGAATTGTCAAAGTTTTTGGAGTGAAAAAATCTCTGAATTCCTTTCTTATACTTATCATAGTTGAAGATAATTTTTTCCAATTACATATAACCACAAATAATCATTTAAAATATCGGTTATTTTCAACTCTGATCCTTAAAACGAGTTTCGTCTTCTTTTTTAAAATATTAAAAATTTGTCTACTCGCAAATATTGACACGGTATCGTTTGGTTCGATGAGTATTGTCATCATGATATCGGGCGTCGGACATTTCACAACAAGTGGATTTTTTTTATCTTTTTGCGCTCCATAATTGAGGTCAACTATTTCAACAAATTGTTCTGACGGGCTGCTTTCTGGACTTTTGTTTACACCATACAGACCACGACAGACGGCCCAAATATATGGATCTTCATTTTCTGTTAGAAAACGACATAAATTTTCTATATTTTTATCTGAAATCGCTTCGAGATTTCGAGTTTGTACACAGGCAATGAACAAATAGCCACCTCGCAATTCTCGTTTGAAATTGATGCACCTATTGAAATCATTCACAAGCTTGATTTCGGATTGTTTAATCTGCCAAATCCTATTAGTTTGTGCATAATTGAATTTCTTTTGAATAACCTCTGGAGACCAATTAGGATAAGGACCAATATGATCAAAAAACAGTTTCATGAGATTATCGGCTTTATTTATATCCATCGTGTCTTCATATGAATCAAGCGTCGGCACTAGAAACAAGACATATGATTCCGTTTTGACAAAAAAATAATAATACTTACTTTCCTCGCAACTTCGATCATCTTTTTCGGCATCTTCTTCTTCTTCATCTGATGACAGAATCATTGAATCAGTCCGCTCATCGGTTTTCCGTTTAGTTTGTTGATTTCGTTTGGTTACGCTGACTCTTTTTGCCGTAAGAACTTTTCTTCGAATAGAAGCTGGTGTGGCTGGTGATGATTCTGATCGAAATGAAGATGATCTTTTGGACATTTTTCGAACGGCTTCGCCGTCATCGACATTTTGCGCGCTGGATTTCTTCGTCATTCTAGTTTTCGGTGTTGCCGGCGAACCTTGTGATCGTAATGAAGATGATCGCGACGATAAAGATGTGGCTCTTTCGTTGTCATCGTCACTTCTATCGTTTATTGTGCTTGTTTTGAAAATTTTTAATGTTATTGATTTCGGTGTTCTTGGTGAACCAGCTGATCTCAATGAGGATGATCGCGATGATAAACTCGTGGCTCTTTCGTTATTATCGTCTTTGGTGAATCTTTGTTTAATTCTTTCCATTTTAGATCGTCGTCCAGGAGTGGCCGGAGAAGATTTAGATCGCATTGATGATCGAAGTTTCGTCGATGGACCTGGTTCGTCGTCATAAGGTTCCATGTTTACAGTCTAAATGTAATTTTTGAAAGATCATGAACAGTTATGTCGAAATGATCATGAAAATAAAACAAATATTTTTCAAATGATTCAATTCAGAAACAGATGATGATTTTAACTTTGCTGGTTTCTCAATATTCTTCACCTTCAGAATCGGTTGGACTTTTATGAATACATAAATATTATAAAGTCAAATTGATTCGGTTATGAGCTCAAGCCGAATCGGTATTGAGCTCCAACCGAATCGGTTATCAACACTTACCCAATTTATTTTCAAACGGACCGTAACGGTATTTAGCCTCTCGAATCATGCCAGGCAAAATTATAAATGACAAAACTACGCCAAAGTGACCGAATCTTCCGGCTTTAAAAGAAATCTCAGCCAATAAATTCTATAATAAAATAGAACTTTCGAAATATTAAGTAAACAACTTCATTATCAAGTCAGAGAACACAAAATGGAACTGTGTGATTTTCCATTTGAAATTCAGAAGCAGATTCTGGACCAACTCGATCATAAGGACCATGTGTCAATGCATAGAGTTTCGACATCATGGAGATTCATGATATCTCAATATTTAAGGATTGTTTTTAATTTTTATGAAATACGCCTTTTTTTTTAAATACTGTAAATAGAGATCGGAAAACACGCTTAGTGGCCATTCGATACTTGGAAATAGTTTCCGAAATTTGTCAATAACGAATAGGGCGATATTTATATTTAGAATTTAAAAAAACAAAAAAGTCATAAAAATTTGGTTAAATTAGCCGACTGGAAATGGTTCTGTCGACATCAACCCCAAATTACTCTGTGTTCGGACTGTCTGCGAAAATTTAAAAACAGAGTTGATTCGAAAGGATTAGCCGAAGATTGGAACTGGTGGAATTAAGTGGCCAAAAATCAAAAAAAATGGTTTTTTGAAATTCAATTTTGTGTATTCATATCCTTAGAAACCATTTTTCTAAACTATCCATTTCTGTCGATTCACGAGAATCGCTTTCGTCGTAATCTCCCAAGTCGTGGTCGCCAAGTTCGATAACACTATTGTCGTTCTGCTTTAATTGTAACAAAAAATCAAAAACGCTTTAGTGAATAGATTTTTTGGATGCAGAATTTCGACCACTGGTTTCGAGATTGTTTTTTGTTGCAATCCTTTAGTTTCACTTGTCCTGCAATGTCACAAGTGTGATGATCATTGTGAAATTGACGGGCCCATTCAGACAAATCATCCAAAAATTCATATTTGTTTTGATGGTTTATCCGAATATTCATTTCTTCGCCCTGACTTTTTTGATAATTTACCACTTGGGTCGGATTTTTGGTATATTGAGTCAAATATATTTTTAATTATTTACAAAAATTCGAAAAAAGACCCGTTCCTGAACCCCATCGTGAGTAATCTGACTGATTTGAACAACATTCATCCAAAAGATTTTGAATCAAGGGCAACCGAAATATAGACAATGGCTTCAATCTGTTTATGCTTTCAAAAATCATATACAAAACTTTATAATTGACATTATCATTTGATTCCGTCCAAAAATTTCTGTTTATGATACTTATGATTTGAATAAGTCTAAAAATTCGGTTAAAATAAATAAAAAAAAATGAGAAAAAACTGACCGTCGAGCATCTTGATCGACATATCCGGACTCGAATAATTCATGGGTGATTAGCGCTGGAATTTCTAAATATTCTTCAATTCCAATCTCATTTTTTGATCGTATTGCTGTGGAAATTGTCGAATCATATTCGTTGCAAAGTGACAGGCATTTATCCGATATGTCGGGCAGGGAATTTATCAGATAATCTCTTTTTTTCTTCGCTCGATCTTAATTTTTTCAAAATACGAAATGATCCGTTTCGAATAATTTACGATTTTACGTATGTCGAAAATTACCTTGAGCTGTTTTGAAATTTGGGCAAATCCACAGTAGATGATTCCAGACGGCTTTTGGCTTCACACAAGTCCCCGAACACGTCTTATCACGACAACGACGAGCAACTTGGCACATTCTATGAAAAAAATAATGAATCAAATTATTTGGTCTATTTTATTTCAGTGAAAAATATTATATTTATCAGTCGATAAACAAAATTGTCAGAGTGGAAAGGTGCAGATGGATAAAGTTGATCGATGAGGTAAGTCAACGCTTTTTCGTATTTATTATTTTCATTTTCTTCATTTCGTTTCCACAAATGTTTGGATGGGAAATTGAATTTTTCTTTGGAACAGTTGTTGTTTTCGGTCTTGAGAAATTTTTGGCTCACTTCTTTTATTCGTTTATATATTTCGACAGTACAACCGTTATCTGAAAATTTTATCTATCATGGTTTTATATATTCAGTTTCGGTCACTCAGGAAATTTTACCCAAATAAAACTCACCCCAACTGGTGCAAATCCATTTATAATCCTTCGGAAAGTGTTCAATTGTACAAAATTCACTCATAACATGAATTTTTTCGTTTTCCAATATCGTATCATTTGACGGCATCCTATAATAAACTTCGTTCGATTGACTCGACAATCCCTGGCTTTTTAATGGTTTGAAATTTTATCAAAATGAAAAATTTTTTTTAAAAGGGTTGAAATATTGAAACCATCCTTATAAATTGATAAAACGTCTGCGAAAATATCCCATTTAAAAATAAATTGAATTCATTGGCAGGCAAAACAACATCATTGAACAACACTGGATAATCCAGTTCCTCTAAATAAATTTTAGATTTTGTAAATAATGAACACCAGATCAAACCATGCAAAGTCCGTTTGACGACAATCTCAGCTGGCCTTGAGTCCAACAATTCTTGTAAATTTCGTTCTTCGTTAAGACTTTCCGTCAATTCAATCAGCTCTCTTCGACTTCCATTCTGAAGTAAATAATAAAAAACCCATTTTTTCATACAAAACGTACTTTCAAAAGTTCTTCATATCGGAGCATTTGATGGTAAAATGACTCGGACGGGAATATAAACAAGTCATAAGACCTGGGGTTCTCTAAATTTTCCAAATTACAACCGACGCCGAGATAATTATTCAAATATACTGGCTTTAACTCTATGCTTTCGTTACTGTCTGATTCTTCAAACAGTCGGGGAATGTCTTTATATACGGAATTCAATGAGGTGGACCAGAGGGTTATATTACATGTCAGTTGATCCCTTCCTTTTAAGTTAATTTTTTTATTTTTTGGCATTTCTCTAAATTACTAATTTTCTCGATGAGTCATTTCGCTTTTTCGTGGACTTGAATTCGCTTTTTCGGATAACCGACCGATTGATGACTCATTATTTTTCATAACCGAAGCTAAAATCCACACACTTCGGATATGTTTTTTTTTGATTTTTCGAGGCTTAAAAATCATAACAAAAATAACCGAAAAATAACCGAAAAAATCATAACCGAACTAAATTTCATTTTTTTTTCGGATACGGTCAAGAGGGGTTTTTTCTTTTTTCTCTTTTTCCTTTTTGGTCAAAAAAAAATCTTATCCGATCGAAGGAGATTGGTAAAATCCTCGGTTAAACAACATCTTTGGCCACAACAATCGCAGATACCTTCAGAAGAATCACAAAAAATATTTTTGTCAACGATCGATTATATGATTGCGAACATGGAGTTTGAAGTCGAGCACTCGATGAAAGATACACTTGACCTCTTGGCCAGAAGATATACCGACTCTTCTGTATAATTTTTTTTACAAATGTTGTGAATTTTAATAAAAAAAAACTATATTTAAATCTAATCAGCCGACAAGCAGTATATCATGGCTCAATGTAAGCTGCTTACATCTTTCCTCACAATCGCAACTTACCAATCGTCGCGGGTAGCGACTTGGATGTTTCAAGTCTCCCCTCATTGAGGAGCCCTCAATAGTGAGTTCAGATTTTGTTCAGTGAGTTTCGACTTTAGAGGTACATTCAAGTCTTATAACTAGTCTTATTAGTTTCATTCTTACTAGAACCGGTTTCAACTAGCTCCAGTTTCTCAACTTTTCGTCGAACGAACAAGAACATTTGTAGCACTTTATTTAACACAATTATGTTTTGATAAAGTAAATGGTCGTGCGACTCGTGTCCACTTCTGTGTCCGCGATCAAAAAATGTTCGATGTCCGATCTCTAGTCGATGGACTCAAGTCGTACTTGATTAATATCTTCGTCAGCCTGCTTCTGAATAATCTATATATAATGGACCATATTTTTGATGACAAATTTTTGCCGGTATTTGAAAGAAGTGAATTCCACTAACAATAAAATTCCCGTTTTTTGCTTTATTGGAGCAAATAATTTTTGCATTTCAAAGAGAAGTATATTTAATTCGCACTTATTTTCACTAATGGCATTGCATTTGTGATGATAAATTTTTGTATTACAACATTTCATTGAAGTACAGCTTGATTGAGTCGTTGGGATAGGAAATGACGGAAAAATCATCAAAAAATATATAATAAATATATTATCATTTGTATGGTTCAGTATGAAACAAAGCACTTTTTCGCAACTTAGTCCAAAACGTCATTCAGGGAAAGGTTTATCAGGGAACAACAAAGAGAGTTGTTGATAAGAGTAGGCTATTTTCGAATGATTGAACATGTCATTTCATGGATAAATATAAATATATATAATTTCAAATTTAACATATCATATTGTATAATACCAGGTATAATATACAACTTCATAAAATCCAGAAGGAAGATTCACATGAAGAATTTTGATTTGTAAATAATACATCTGCTTATGAGTTGAAACTCATAAAACTTAAACAAATTATATATAATTAATGTCACTTTCTGCTCACACAGATGAGAAAGAGCATAACGAATCTCCGCATAAACAATAAAGAGCTCGTGATTTCAAAGAAGGTGACAGTTTTAACTGATATTTGTTACGTACACTTTGGTTCAAAAATCACATAAATCCTTTAAATGCTTTCTCGTGTCCACAGCCAAAGTTTGAAAAATGCTAGCCAACAAAATTTGTCAAGTCTTTATTTTTGAAAGATGAAAATGCAAAAAAAAACAAATTAGAGCAGAAAAATAAAATTTTTAAAATGGTTGATGAACGCAAATCAGATGATGAGTATTGCCTGGATGATCTGGAGTTGAGTGGATTTCATATGCACCTAAATAATTAGAGGTTTAAAGAAACTTGGACGGAAGTCCCCACATCAGTATGTTGCGCTTGGTCCAGGGTGGGCAAACATAACTTATGTGACACATGAGTGAACCGCAAAAATGTATGAAATGGTCCGACACTTATACCATGCTATGTGGGTGGAACTTTTGTGAGTGTTTTGCATATCGATATTCTCATCTTAAATAATCGGTGCACTCGAATGTGTGTCAATTCGTGACCAAGTGATATACAGTATATATCAAATACTTTAATATATCATATTCTTTAATCTGTGAAAGCTCAAGACCTAGCGCGACAGTCTAATGTGTTACCTTCTTTATCTCAAAAACTTGTTGACGAACTAATTGTAACTTACTAGTTGTTCCATTTTTGTTGAATGTAGACCATAAGAACATGCTTGACCTACCGGATAAAAAAGTGCCATTAAAATTGACTCCAGTTCCATCGAAATGTTTCCATTCCATATTGGTATCTATTGACATGTATCCATTCAGAATTATCTGCGGGAACGTATAAGCTCGGGGTCCGTAGCCATATTCTTCACGTATCGCACTCATATTTGAAAATGTGTCCAATAATTGTAAATACAATTGTAAATCCCGATTTTGAGCTTCATTTTGGACTATGGTGAAAAATTGAGTTTTATCGCATCGATCCAAATCTGTCAAATTCGATGGTTCGATAAACATTTTATGACTTTGACAAGGAGGATCTCTATTCATATAATTTGGAGCACCAGAATCATAATCCCAACATGTTGCTTTATCGAAACAAATTACTTTTACAGTTACTTTTTTAACACTATGTTTATCCTGGCACTAATTCTTGAAAAGTTTCAATTTATGAATTATAAATAAATAAATGATAAATTATCGCTGGGTCTTTGCCAAAGTTGAAATAGAACATAACATTTGGTTATGTTATGTTGATTATAACACCTGACATAACATCAAGTTAATTTGTTTAACGCAACACATAAACGAACATCACAATTAGGAGACCGGATTAAATTAACGGCCAAATATTGGCCGTTCGCCACTAAAGCCATTTTTAGATAGTGAACAGCCAAACGAACAGAAGTTATAAATTGGCGAACGGCCATTTGATAAATCGGCGACCGCCCATGCATTTTTCACTCTATATTTCACTCTCGGTCCGGACCGACGAATGGTCGAAATATTCGCCTATTTTGACCATTCGTCGGTCCGGAGTCGTCACTCTTACTCTTATTTCAACCCGACCCTAATTCCACGCTGACCCTTATTGCCTCTGGCTCTAATTCCACCCTTACCCTAATCACATCTATATGCCTATTTATTTTGAACCGTTCGCCATCATCTTTCGTGGCCAGTTACCTCCACATTTTAGTGGGCCATAATCAAGCGCGTGGGCGTTTGATTGCAGTAAGGAAAACTTTCTTGAACAAGTTCGTTCATTTTCCATTCAGTTCACACTTAAAATCAGATACAACTGGTAACAACAAAGTTCCTTTCCGCTTAGGATCATTATCGCTCACATGAAGTGGCAACTCAACTCTTTTGGTCCATGTACAGTAACAATGCCCCCAAATTTGCAAAATGTGTGGAAAGAATCGGGAAATAAGAAAAAATTAACACGATAATAGAGCGCCCAATTTCGAAGAGACGTGCCTATTTTTTCAATGAAGGAAACCGAATGCAGGCGGAGATACTCGGCATTTTTCATCAAAACAATGAATTTTCAGTCAAGTTTATGAATGCGCCACAAGCTACTGCACGCGAAATAACAAAGAAATTTGTTTTTAACACTGATTTTGACTGTGGTTTTGTCACGAAAAAAATAAGTCGGTTAATATATTTTCAAGTTAATACGCGTTTCAAAATTAAAATTGTTCAAAAGTTTATAATGTTTCCAAGATGTTATGACGTTTACCGTTAGGTTGAACTCTTGACTAAGTATTTAACTCCGAAAATTTTACGATAAAAACTTTAAACTCGTTTTCGATATATGTTTTCCGTCGTTAAATGTCATCAGGCCTAATTGTATCTTATCATTAGAATCATATATAGACTGTAAATTATCTACGTTCCATTTACCAAATTCAGGCCCAGCAGCAATGAAAGTCCTCAAATAAGTTCTATTTACTGCATTGTCATCTATTTCAATAGTGCTTTCGTCAAAATCGGATATAAAAGCTCGAGCCTCGACACTTCATTGGGTTTGAGAAAAAAACGCTTTTTCATCAGTTTACGCTTATTCTTAAAGATTTCGAACCCGCCCTGAAACTTGCTCCAAACCAAAGCCTGACCTTCCAAGGCAATTCTTCCGATTGCAAGATATTCAATTGGTTTCGATCTAAAAAGAATAGGACCATTTCGATAAGTTTAAGGGCAAAGAAAATATATATCGAATTTAGAACACCTTTATCTATATTAAATTTGAACTAACTGTGAGGAAGGGACCCGTTTGAGTAAGTATTGCAAATTTGAACAGCTTCAGTTTTGGTCACTAATGCAATATCTGTCGTAGGAAAACGATGGTTTCTTGCCAAAAAAAAGCATAATTTGTTGTTTTTGGATAAAGTATACATTTCAGGACATTTGATTTCAACTCCGTCGATAAAAGCTGCAGTTCGATTATTATTCTTTGCAAGGTAAGATGTAATGTGGGTCTCACTTCTATTACGCTTAATTCATTTTTAATTCAAGG
>SCLD01014197.1:0-18767 GCA_004367895.1 Oikopleura longicauda
AAGTATCCTCGTTCGACCTATTTAACTACATATTCATCAAATTAAGTCTATTTCACCTTTTCCAATGACCTTTTCCCTCAGTCTTTCTAATTCTTTTTTGCTCAAACTGAAAACAGACAGCCGATTTTGATCTTTGACCTTTTCGTGTCAAAATTGAGCCTGTGTAGAACTAAAAAAATCAGCCTAAAAATTATGGGAAAGCATCATTTAAGATATAATTCTTAGCTAACTGAGTTCATCTCGTTTCAGCTTTTTTCTTTAATAAACCTTTATTGGGGTAGAAGACAGACAGTTTAAAATACAGTAATATTGGCGTGGATAATTGTTTTAGTTTGACGATCGTGTGAAGGTTTTGTTGCAATCAAGCTTGCTTTTGTACAGTATAAGTGTTTCTGTCTTTATACCCTAAGGATTTTTTATAAGGTGGTTTACTGAAAAACCCGTGATTTTAACTTCACTATGGTTGTACTACAGGATAAGGGTAACAACCAATCAATGTGAGAAAAAATCGAGTTTTCCCAGGAAATTTTAATTATTTAAGTCATTCCATTATGACTTGTGAGCAGAAAATTAATCGAGGTGGCTAGAAACTTACGATTTATGTTCGAGAGGCATTGTGTCTATTCTAATTTAATTATGATATTGTTATCTGAGGGCAAGCCAACCGTTCGTCTATCATTATCGATGATGAGGTTATTGAAAGGCTCAAGCAGCTGTAACATCAGAAAATTTTCTTGAACACGGAAATGTTCTTTTAAGATTGACATGTTTAGTTCAGAATCAAGACCTTGATTCTGTCCTACAATCCAAAGAACAGTTGCTTGTGCAAGAATGGATCTGGCGACTTGTTCCAGCTGGTCGTTGTCTATGACTGAGTGAGATTCGTATATAAAAGTGCAGCGAGTTGTAACTGGACCATGGGGGAAGATTTGGAAAGTATAGGTATGGGTAGCCTTAGACATGACGCCACAAACAATCTAAATGAAAAATATTTTAGCCAAATTATACATTCTGTAAATTCACAATTAAATGTAAATAAATGAAAGCATCATTTTACCAAAATGACTCTCATCGATTCGAACTGAAAAACACAGTACTCAGTGTAAATTAGTTCATAATCTTGGAGTGTTCTTTTATAAGCACTAGATTGTAGTGGCGTCCATTCTTGAACATTCGGGAGATTTCTTGCCCAAAGGCGTCGAATTCGATGAGGGCAACTGTGATCACCACCTGGCCGCTTGATGGCGCCGAGAAAGATCACCATGGTTGTTTTGCCCCTTTCCTCAAAAGCAAATTTGTAATTTACAAACATTCTAAAAATTAAAAAAGGAATTAACATTCTGGTATTAAGTATAATGGACATGAAACCCTAAACTAGTCTGGAAGTTTATTATCTCATCCATTTCTAAATTTACCGGATCATGCATTTGAACGTGAAGGTACATCCGAGGTGATAGATCACATGAGCTTAATCGCATAAAGATTCGGTTGTTTCTCTGAGATTTTCATGTCAGAGATCGTCTTTATCGAATATTCGCCACTAGAGGTCACCACAAGGTCAAATGCAATCCCCACTCTATAACATGGGAGCCAGAACTTATTTATAAGATAGGGACGAGATCAAGTTCAAATTCGACTTAGTAAAATTATCCCCAGGTCCGAGCAGATTTGCACGTGACTCGGCATTGAGGATAATGAACATAGTACAGATTAAAAATTTTATTTTTTGGACAAATTCTAAATCACGTGCTAATAAGATTCATTTTCAGTGTTCGAATTGCAATCCTAAAAAATTGGTAAATGGTGTATATACACAATTTTAGTGTTTTACCATTTTAACAGTTATGCAAGTTTGTACTGGTAAAAGCGTCATAGTCATTCTAAAATTGAAGTTGAGAAATATCAAACCTAACGATTTTACTTTTTATAAAAAATTCTAACAGTGAGAAAAGAATTTGAACTAATACTATTCTAAACTAACCCCAACCGAGAAACAGTCAGAAAGTGGCAATTAGTGGCTCTGTAGATTTGTCCCAAGTAGCGCCATCTAGTGTGAGCCAAACCCTGACGGTCAGATGGTTAGAGCCATCTATTCTAGCCTCAATTTGAATTATATGTCGATTTTTTAGATTGACGTTTTCACGTGTAAGTGTGACATTTAAGTCTGTGATGATAGAAATATCAGTAGATTCCCAGACTTTTATGTCACCTTGTGGTGAACTTTCAACCGAGTAGGAATGAGGGCCAAGGTGATGCAAAAGAATCAGTGATGGAAAGCAGATTTCCAGTATATCTTTGTTGTCAAAGAGTGGCAAGCTTTGTCCATCACGAACATGACCAACCAGTTCGAAGGAAGTTAAGTAAGTTTGGCCCCGAAATTCACAATTTCGAAAGTTATCCATATTTCTAAAATCGGGCAATTTTTAGTAAAAGTAAATGTAAAAAGTTATTATAATGACCTTGATCTGTCATATCTAAAAAGGTTAAAAGTTGACAGAATAAAATTAAGATTTCTGTATCAGAGATCAAATCATGACGGATATTTCAAATTCAAACTCGTGACCAGTTGCCAAAATTTCTAGGATTATAAGCCAACGGATTGGATGTTCGATCATGGAGCCCGAAATTCCCATTGAAGGGTTTTCCCAGACTGTTGCGTTACCAAAATCGAAACCCTCCTGGTCCGTGAAATATTGTTGCTGCGAGAAATTTTGGTAAGCCTTGTCAAAAATTGTTTCAATAACTGTATTTTCATTAAAAATATCGTCTATCTGATCTTTAGAAAAAATTCTGAACAGGCACTTTTTGCCAGAAATAATGGTAGAAACCATTTTTAATTGGCAAGGAAAATCTTTTGAATAGAAATCTACGAAATTATCAAAGTTTCGTCTTTGTTTGGCAACATTGCCATTTTCTTCAGCCTCATTCATTCTAAAACACGAAACTCGCTCAGTGATAGTTGCTTAGTAAAAAAGTTTTAAACAGAAATTTCTCTCAGTTATAAAAAATTATATATTTTATTGGAAAACAAGAGGTGTGTGTGGAGTATATAATTTCACGTGATGACCCCTGGTAAAATTGAAGTGGTTACCAGCTTAATTATGGGCAGGCGTTGACTACGTGCCAGAATTTTCTTATTGGAGAAGGGAAATGTCAAAGGAAATATTATTATTTGACAGGAGTGTGACTTTACTGTCAGAAATGTCACAGTTATTTGTTCTAAAACTATCAACGACATTTTTATCAAAAACCGTTGAAAGTTTAAGGTATTTTTGATTAGGCAAAAATACGAATAGTTTGACCAGATGCTCTGTCATTTGTCTTAGGTCATAGTTTATTTGACAGTCAGATTTTGAACAAATGGAACATAGACTCAGAGTCAAACCATTGTATATTTTGTTATAAAGGGCCATGCCACAGGCTGAGGGTTTGTCACTAGGCGAGATATTATTTGGACACTTTCGGCAGTAGTATTTGAGAATAGAAACTATTTTCTCAAAGTGGGCAAGTGGCATTGAATTCGATTGAAATCGTTGTAAACCTTTCATTATCATATCACTATGATTGAAAAATTTTGAAAAGTTTACGTAGATTAAACCTTTACCAGCCTCACATGTCGAAATTAATTTGAAAAGGAGTAGAAAACTCGCGGATAAAGTTCCTGCTCCGTCCTTGAATTTACAAAGTTGGGTACCAGGAACTCTATTCGTGGAGTGACTAGATTTCCCATGAGAAATAAAACCACCGCCTCTGGTGTCCATTTCATATCGTTGATTAACGAAAGGAGTGTCATTAAAAGTGGGTTGTGATTGTGAGCGATTTAGAAAAGCATTTAAAATGATTTCTAATGCTAAATCAAAAGAGAAGGTTGAAGACCATCCATTGTTTGGATGAAGATTTATTTGAGATTTGATCATCCTACACATAGTGCACGCTTTTAGATGAGATTGTTGAACAGCATAATCGCTGGAATCATCTGATCGCATTATCTCGCATAAGTCCGGGAGGTTGGCATTCATTTGCTTATTTTGATTTGAAAAATTTGAAAATAATTATTTGAACGGAGTTATGGTTTTTAAATTAAATTAATTTTTCTCAGAAAACTTTAAAAACTTGTTGTCAGTTTTCATTTCAAAAAGTAAAAAATGAAATCAGGCCTGTATTAACAAAGAAAATATGCCAGTTCGTGAAGCATTTTTGGTGATGGCTGATATCCACTGTGGCCAACAGCCAGCATGTGTGTCTCGAACGATATGCTTCAATAAGTTCGAACTTTTCAGTTCGTCCAATGACATTTTATCAATGTCGACGTTGGGTTCAGATGGTATTTTCACATCACAGATTTCAGGTCCATCATCGGTTATTTTAGCGTTTAAAATAACACAGGACACTTTGATTTGATTTTCTATGGGATGGGGCGGCATGCAATGTCCATCAAGATCACCCATGAGATCGTAGACCAACTTTTGAAGGTCAGGATCAGCATTGATGTCCTTCCAGTCAAGAAAATCTACCAAAATGTCAGTGCCGGACATAAAATTGACGTGGACGTTGAAAGCTAGTCGAAAATATCGTTGTAGGTCCTGATTGTAGTTTTTGAAAACTAACGTGAAACCAGACTTGATTCGATGTTCAAGATTTCGATGAATCTGGTCATAGGTTCGAATTGAAACTCCTCGGTTAAGTGCTTGAGCAATTTTGGTGTCAATGTCAGAGATGAGAAATTTGGAATCGATGATAAGTTGATCCCAGTCACAGTCGTAGATGCTTTTTCTCACGAAGAAAAGAAATTTTTGTGATCGGGTTACTTGTTTAAATAAACCGATTACTAGTCGTGAGATAATGTACCTAATTACTGTATGTTTTAATGGGTTTTAACAAATCACCTGATATTACCTTGATGGCAGTGAGTCTCCTCTTATTGCCACTTTATCAATCAGATTATGGGCAGTCACCGTGCATTGCTGGTACCGATTAGAATTCAATTCAGAAACAATTTGCTCTTTTTGGAACATTTTTTAGTACTGCAAAAGGAATCAAATGAAAATCAGACACAAATATTATTCTAGAGATTTTTTATTCTTGGAAATTATAAGAATAGAACATTTCGGTTCTATGATAAGAGACAGTTCGATTCTTGGAATCTTACATGATTAAAAAACGAAATCTAAGTGAGGATTTATACTAAAGCTAAAACTACTTGGGTGGAAGACTTGTTAAGTCTTAAAAAATATCATAAATGATAATCTAAACTGGACTTTCATGATCAATATTGTCAAAGGGAGATTTGGACAATTTGACAGATTTTAATGGTTTATTGGATCTGGTACCTTTATAAGTGACCGATGGAGTGCTATTTCTGGACCGAGTTAGTCTAGTGTCAAAATCGACATCGGTTGGTTCAACTTTTACATTCGCCGTGAAATTGGGATCAACATTCGAGATGTAAAACTCAGATTCATTTGCAAAACTTGTAAAAGTTGTATTATCGTCAGAAAGTCCAGTTGAGCTATTAGTGTTATTTGAAAAAACTGATTCGTTGAGGGTTACAAAAAGCTGATTTATGTCTTCGAAAGCATTAACATCAACTTTAGTTTTATCAAATAGAACTGGGTGATCAGGATATGCGACTCGGACTAGGTTGAAACAGAAAATAGCAAGCGCCGTACGAATGGTTTTTATATCAGCTTTTTTGGTGATGGAATTTTTGAGTTTCAAGGCTGATTTCGAATTGATTCCATATGACACATCAAGATCAATGATTTTTGTTGATCGGAGAGAATCTTCTCGATAATCAACCCATTCATTGTTGGACTAAATCGAACCATTATTTACTGATATGGAGAAGCTTTCGCGAAGCTGATTCGTGGTGGTCTGTTTGAGAGACATAACGCCTACGTACACGAGATAGCTATTTTCGTTTATGAAATAAATTTTCATTAAAGCGCTATATCTTGTTCGGAGAGTTATATTCAAGGTTAAAGACTTGATAAATTTGGAAAGTGGAAAGTAAGTTACCTCATCATTAAAAAATTGAATATAAATATCGGCAAAACGATCCCAGTTGCAGAAATTGGCAATATATTCGCAAATAAGGGCATGGTCAGTTTCTGTTAGCTTTGATTTTCCTTTCAAAATGACGTCGAGTGCCATTTGGCCATGGTTATTTTCCAAAAATTCATTGGCAGGTATTGTTGGATCAGACCAATAGAATTTGGACAATAAATGGGCCTTATTTTAGATTTTATATTCATTTTTAGAAGAAAAGTTTTTTGGAAAAAAGGAATTCTGATAAAGAACTTATTGCATAAAAAACTTTAAAATCCTATAAAACTTTTTGATTTTAGACTTTATAAAAAATCTGTCCTTATTTCTACCTTCAATGTCACAGAAGGATCTATTGGTCATTTCAGTTTTTTCAACCGACATTCTAAATTCATTTGGTTTAAAAATTTATGTGTTAATTTTGACGGGCCCAAATTTATTTATTCTCTTTTTAAGAAAAGGAAAATCATTTCACTTTCATATTACTCATCATTATAAATCGATATCTGATTGGTTAAAAGTTTTGAACTAAATAATTATTTTCAGATGGCTGAAGAAAGTTCAACGCCTGCTGAGAAGGCAATGTCAGCTGTTGCTGATTTGACCGAATCTCAATGGTGTTTCATTTTTTGTTATTTGTATGAGAAATCATATAATGAAATTCCAAGCAATCTGCGAAAAACTGAGTTCATGAAATCAATGAATCGGCTCAAAGTGAGTATTGAAAATAAAAAGATAAAAAAGGGGGGGAAATATTTGGAAAAGATATTTTTTAACAGAAATTTCTTAGGGACAGAGGACTGCCTGGCTCCGTGAGATTTTGTCTGGTGACAATTTGAGCGTACGAAGACAGCTTTTGGGTGAGTTATTTACTGTATAGCTGATGATATTTTTATAAAAATTTATTGGTGCAGAAAATTTATATAAAAAGATGGAACAAATGATTTTAAAAAATTAAAAAATATTTCAGGTTCTGGACCAGAGTTTGACATTGGATTCCCAATGTATGAACTAGGAAACGCTTTAAATGATGTTTTATAAATTAGAGAAAATTATGAAAAAGTGAAAAATTAATTAAAAGCGTCAAACAGTTTCAATTATCAATTATTTGGCTGAAAATGCGGAAGGATTAAAAGCTTTGAAAATGGACTTGGAGAACTTTTCAAAGTATGGACCGCCAATTGATTTTTATGAAAATCAGCATCAGCTCCTGTAAGTAGATGTTAATTTTAGTTTAAACCGGTCTTTTTCTTTTTCGATTCCGGGGATGATTCATCGGAGGATATAAGTAGGGCCTGTCGTCTTTGGCTTTCTTGTTGGGCTCTTTTACGTTTCTGACCCTCAATTTCACTGGCTTTTTTAGTATTTACGGTTTTAATGTAGTCACGTGGTTTTGAAAAGGTACCCTTATTAGTTTTAGATTTGCTTGGTCCAGGAGATTTTTTTGTTCTTTTAGAAGCCGAGCCTGAAGTTTTATCAGGTGTCTTTTTTGTTGATTTGGGAATTTTCGAAGGAGTTTTATCAGAGGATGATTTCGCCTGGTCAACTTTCAAATCTTGTGGATTTTTTGGAATTTGAGCTTCAGGGAGATCGATATTCTCGTCATTAAACTCTGGTTCAAAATTTAACCTAGCTTTGCTCTTTGACCGAAGGTTACTTGAAACTGGGGATTTCTGAGTGCTACATCTAAAAGGGTTTTGTTTGAGAACAGATCCTCCAATTTGCTCAATTGGTGATTCATTAAGGCATATATTCCCGATATTAGAAAGTGGGTTAGCTGAATCTTCAGATAGAACTCTGATTTCACTCTGATTTGAATCAGTCATTGAAAGTAGTGATTCGAATGTGGACATGCCATGTGAAATCGCATTAGAATGGAATTTCACAATGTTTTCGGTCCAAAGATTTAGTCCATCTTCGATATCACTTTTTTCATTGCCGTATCTGATAGTGGAATGAAGTTCAATTTGAAGAAACCATTTTGTTTCTACTTTAACCCAGAGGTACCCACCTTGAAATTCGAGAATATTGCATTTATTTGATGCAATTGAATTTTCAATTGTCGTTTTCAATCTTTTAAGATTGTAAAAATAAGTTTCAAGTGTTCCTGATAGGACACCTTTCAAATATCGTGACGTGAATTTATTGAGATGCCCTTTAAATGGCGAGCATCCTTTTCGTCCTATGCCATGAAATTGTCCTGTGAATTTGGAAATCAAATTGTGCAACCATCTTAGACTAAGATAATCCTTAGACCATGTTTTATCCGTTAAGTATGCAATGATATTGTCCACTAAGACCGTAGTGTAATGGTTCATGGACTCCACTGGTGTAATTTTAACAACTGTTTCATTGTATGATGTGTCATTAAGTTCAGGTCCTTTATATGCACCTTTATCAGTAGACCGTCGTTTATCATTTTTGTATAGGGAGGCATGACTTCCAATGAAATTTAGTAGTAGCCTTTCCAAAGTAAAGATTTTAGCAACGGTTTGATGATTAGGTGGCATATCAGATGAGAAGGCTGGTCTGATCATTAACAATTCATACTTTGTGACAAATATGTCATTAATTTTGTTAAAATTCTTAGTGGAACTCATGAAACCCGGTGCGGGGCTGAAATCATCATTGCATAAATAAATTTGTAAATTATGCATAGTTTTATCAATACCGACATCCATATTATCAATAACGAATTCTGTTCAGCGTGCCTTCTAAAATATTTTCCGATAATGGAAATATAACGACTACAGTTGGAATGGATTTCAGCGCAAAATTAACGAGTTACAGAGAGCTTCGTTCTTGTTTGGAGAAAGATTCGCCGTCTTTGGAAAGTCGTTCATTGGCTAAGTCTATTTTGGTTAGACTTAATATAGGTGAGACTTTGTCTAATATCTAGAAATCGTTTTTTACCAAAATGTAATGTGAAATTTATATTTTACGAATATTCAAAAAACACCCAATTTCCATGCAAAATTTTAATTATCTAAAAACGCATCAATATAGTCCCATGAAAGTTTTTTGATAAGAAATGTATTCGGTTAAAATCGTTTTTTAGCAATAAAAGAGCGTGCTGACAAGCGTGGTGAAAAGCCGGAGTTCATTAAGAACATTCCAGAAAAGGATCCCAGGGACACTTTTGGTAAAGATGAGTCATTGATGTTGGATCATCACCTTGAAGATGTGCAAGTTCAAGATGCCGGTAAAATGACATTGGGATTACTTATCCATGCACTCAAAAGTACGTATAATTTTATTTTTTTTTTTATTTTTTACGTAGATTGAACTTTAGGCATTATTTTAAAATTATAATTTGTTAAAAAAGGTTTTATGATATTTTTAAGCTTACGATAGTACCAAGGGTACAATGGATTCGGCTGGTCGAATGATCAAATTGGGAATGAAAACATTTGTGGTGAGTCATAATAAGTTAATAAGGCAACTTATGACGGGTATTCAAACATGATTTAGCAAGTCACTATTCGTGCTGGTACTGGTTACAACTCAACTGATGGTTCTCGTGGTGTGGGAAACACACAGGTACACATGCTTGCAAGAGCTTTGTTTGGTGCTGTTTGGCATCCAGAAGCAGTGTATTATTTACAAGTTCGTGAGTTGACACAGACCGGCCGATTGTTGTTAAATATTGTGGACAAAGTTGATAATGATGAATGTTTGCCCGGTCAAATGGATGTTATTGCCAACGATTTATATCGATTTGTTAAGCATAGCTATGACTCATTGTTATATTTCTATTGCCCACCAGCGATGACCGGAAGCAAGCAGTTTCTAAATTACGGTAATAAAAAATATGCCTAGTTATAAATTAAAAAATATTTTAGGTTGTGGCCGAAAATTGCAAAAAACTTTCATGGAGACTGGTTACTTGGAATTTTGCTGCGAAGACGAAAAATGTCGATTTGCTCAAAAAATGGGTATTGTTTTCTTTGAATTTGTAAAATTATCCATTTCACTCAAGAAAAATGGGCTTATCCAAGTTGGACTTGGCGCATTTGGATTTGAGGAATCTGCTATTGACCACTTCTGTCGTCTTTTTGTTTTGTTTTCAAAGGATAAGCAAGAAATGAAAATTTCAAGCAGTATTATTGATAAACGAGACAACGGAGTGTTCATTAACATTTTCCGTATTTACTGATATGTTAACATCTCTACCTCTATTAGAGCCTCTGCCTTGATGAGTAAAAAACAGTTCCGTTTCAAACTGCACTGTTTTGTTTACTGATAAAATAAAAATGGCATCCAATTGAAAATATGTGATTTTTCGTTTGTATTGATAAAACATCGTACAATGTAGAAATCTACTGTGTCTAAAATTTGTTAGGAGTTTAAGCCAGGTTTGGTCTTGCTGATTGTTGACTTCTAAATAATGGAGTAGAATCGGTATAATTTTTCGTTTGTGATGTATGCTTTGAATTAAAAGATCTCCAATATCAAATTTGAGAAATTGTTTCAATTCCAAATTTTTGTTTGGAAGATACATTTCAGTAGAGATTGATTCGATATAAATTCGTAAAGCAATGCACCATAAATTATAATCGTTTCGATTTTCCATGCTAGCGATAACTTTCCATTTATAGGATGAAAGTTTCGAAATTATCATTCTAAATAAGTGAAAAAATGTGGTTGCCTTAAAATTGATGGTGCTTGTTTGGAAGGAAGTTGGCTTAACAATCTAATGAAACCCATTTTAAGGATGATTTGTCCGTTGAAATGGGTTTATTTTGTTTGTCAATATGACAGAAATGATCTCTTTGATTTTGAAATCGAAAAAATGTTTGTTTAGTTTGCATATGTCCCTCAGGATTATTAACAAAGAAAGTTGCAAGTGTACTCATGACTTCAAAATGTGTCATGGTTGAAGTTTCATGAAAAATCCAGGCAATGTTAAATGGGTTTAAAAAACTAGGATTTGGTTTATAGTTAGATTTAAAACTGACAGTTTCATTTGTAACTGTAGCATATCCATTTCCATAGTTTTGAAGCCATTTAACCAAAAAGTATTTGGGCAACTTCAAGAATAGATTATCAAAATCATTAAGATCTAAATTATTGAGCTCATCCTGATTTATCAATGAAAAAGATTTAGAAAAAGAATCAAAAAGGAAGAAAACCGTTTGATAATGTTTATCAATTAATTCTTATAAATTGGGCTCTGATATATGTATGAGGTTAGTAGTTACTGCTATAATTGTATCATTAATATGCTTTTTTAATTTACTTTCATGAATTGCAAAAACAGAAGCATAATAGTATATGCTAAAACGTTTAAATGAAGTGGAGGGAATGAAACGTTTAGTGAAATTAATCATGGCTCGTTTTTCCACGCAATTTTTGCATTCATGAACAAAGGTTCCTTGTCTGTGAGGGCATGCATATTTGAAAAAGGATTTACAGACGCGATTAAAACTTTTGAATTTATTTCCTAGATGAGCACCAACATCTACTGGTAATCTTTTCAACGACATTCTCATGTTGCCAGGGAAAGTTTTAATTTCATGGGAACAGATAAAAGTTAATTTTAATAATCGCAATGACATCAAAACTCGTTTTTGATACTCAGAAAAATGCTTATAATTGTAGCATGTCTTAGCTGATTTATATTTTAGAATATCATAAAGAGTTGATATGAGTTGTTTATTGGGATTATTAGAAGCTAGGATTGTACTTGCGAAATTAAGAATAGCCCGATCTTGGATATTTATTGGACTTTGTAGGTTAGCCATGGAAAATATTTCCATGTAATTATAACGTTTTCCATTTTCTCGTTTTATAGGAAGTCCATAAATGTCCAAGATAGTGGGTATTATGTTGGCAGCAATTCGATTACCGTCATGATTATTTAGACGAGGCCAAACTTCACAAGAAAATTGGTATTGACCGTAAAATAGTGAACCAGTAATTCCAATTAAGTGTAAACGGTTTTTTGCGTACATTAAAATGTTCACCGCACCCCGATGTTTTGGAAAACGGTTACTTATTAACCAGTCAATTTGTGGTTTGACACTTAGTTCGTCATCAAAACGAAGACCGAGTATTTTGTTTCTGGTTACTCTTTTTAACTTTTCATTTTTATAAAATAGATCGAAATCTATATCAGAGCCCGGACCAAAAACCATAAAATTACTTTTAGAAATATTCATTTTTATTCCAATCTTTGTCATAAATTTTTCAACAATGGCAATTGCATTCTTGGCTTCCTCGATACATTGGTCAATAGTTGCCATACTGATAACCAATGTAAGATCATCAGCATATGCTGAGAGAAAATTAGAATCTAAGTTAGGAAACTGTTTCTGTAGTGACATAATTAAAAGTGAAAAAAGCGTTGGGGACGTACTCTTGCCTTGTGGTACTCCCGGAGCATTCTCCGGGAGTGTAAAATAATCGGATTTACGGCCTTGGTCTTCAACTTGGACCGTTTTTTGGTCTAGAAGTGATTTTAGAAATTCAGAAGCTGGTCCAGTAGAAACAGAGTCTATGGCTTTTCTCAACAAAATGGGGCTCGAGACTCCAAAGGCGTTTGTTGAATCTAAGCACAAAACGATTTTACTGTGAGTTTTTGGTAACTTTTGAATTTTCAATAAAATATCCGCTAAAGCCGTAGTAGTTCCTTGATTACGTCTAAAAGCATTTTGCCAATCTGGTAAAGCATTTTCACTTTCAAGTTTGTCATTAAAACAATAGCTTACATTTTTTTCTCCCATAGTATCGACTGGCCCGGAAACGGCAATAAATCTTCGAGCGTTTTGGAGTGATAAATCTGGGGCTGAAAGTTTTGGAATCTGTCTAAGCCGACTCTTTCTACAAAAATCTGGCGATCGACCGCATTTTAAATTCGTTTCCTGCATTTTGACAAAAAGGGTTGAGAATTCAGCGCAAAAATATCCTAGAGCGTGTTTAGTTAAATCAGAATCTAGACCCTTTGCAAACGGTTGGCAAGATTGTAAACATTTTTTGAGACTATTGCCTCTATTTGTTCCTTCCCATTGGATTTTTATATCCTTGAGCGAAAATTTATTGTTCAAATCTTGCCAAAGGTTTACATTCGGGTCGATTGGAAGATTTTTCTTGGCATCAACAGTTTCAAGATAAATATTTAATAATTGATCGGCTGAATAATCACCAGTTTTACCAACGGATAATTTACTTTTTGGATTGTAAAAGCGGTTAATAGCAAACAGATCGTTTGTGGAGAGTTCGCTTTCACTTGTGAAAGATTTAAAAACATTCCTAGAATCCATTTTTGTGCTCATACGTAATATTTGCGAATAAACAGCGTACGATAAAACCTCACTTTCTGAAAGTTCACGAGTTAAACTTCTGTTACTTAGTGTTTCCAACTTTTCTATAATGCGAAATGAATAATCAGAATAATTAAATTTTGGTTGCGAAGTTTTTATTTCAATGGTTTTCTCAACAGAAACGGAATCAACAATGTCATCTAATAGGGTTATTAGATAACTGGTAAATGGGTTGGTATATTGGTATTTGAAACCTTTTTCAAGGTTATCAATCACCTCATTGTACAGTTTGTTGAGAGTGTCTATGTTGTTATAGAAAGCACGTTTTGATTGGTTGTAAAGAACCTCGCGATCAGGGAGAACATTAATAGTGCGAACGATTTTGTTCGATGAAATTAGTTTCGGTACATTCGAGTCAACTCTTAGTACACTGTGCCCATCGTTTAGGATACCATGTCCTGAAATTTGATTTAGTTGACTGAATTTATTCGGAAAATTTTTAGAAATTAAAAAGTCTATTCTGGATTTAACCAGTTTGTTAAGGCCCGGGGTTCTGGAGTGGGTAAAATGTGTAGGTTTGGTACTGTGAATCGTGTACGATGCAAAAGCTGCTTGAAGCGTTCGGCAAAGTTCATTATTATCACATGGTCTTGGGTTAATGAAATCCAAGTTCAGATCACCACAAAAAACACTAGGGACTTTGGATTGATGATCAGAGATGGTTTTGTTAATGGCGCCTTTGTAGAACTCATTATGTGATTGCCGACAAGAGTCATTGGAGTTATGTTTATTATAGATTCCAAGTGCGATGTTATATTTGTGGCTGTCATAGTGAGTTCTATAAATGCAGGAAACGTTAAAAACAAAACTCTCATCATTATTCGATAAAGCTTTTATGGCGACACTAGTTATAGGGGGGGTAGATTTTTTAATTGTTCCAAATAGGTTACTGTCGGTATTGACTAGAATTAGGGAGAATATCATGGGACTCATTGCACCATTTCTCTTCACCATAACCGGTTCGTGAAAGAAATAATCCCAGTTATTTCCGAAGGCGGTTTTATTTATTATATGAATAGGATCAACTCTCAATTCCGAGAAGCAAAGAATGTCAGCACATAGCGAAGCGTTCTGAGTAACTTTAGAAATTTGAATTAAGGGGTTGTTGAGATTCGTATAAAGAATACTTATCGAATTGACTTTGGATTTAGTTTTCGTTTTGTCAGAAATAGATTTTTTACGCAAAACGGTTTGGTGAGAAGAAAATTTGGCATTTTTACGTTTTTCAAGTTTCATAGCTACTTTAGCAATACGTTTAGGAGGTAGTTTATGAAAATTCCTAATTTCAGAAATTGTAGGAATAGATCTTTGTAGAATGTAAGATTCATAACGTGGGTCTTTTCGTTTTCTTAATTGGATGGTATCTAAAATACTATTGGCCGGGGGTAATAAATAATCGCTATCATTTATGACAGGAGTGGCGTCTCGTAAATAGGCACATTTAGCGCACAAGCAAGCCGCGCTGTATGCAGATACTCGGTCAGAATCATTTTCATGAATTTCATGGGGTTTTTGGTCAAATTTTGGTGAGGTACAGGGTAAAATCGGAATAGAGTTTGTAAACTCTGATATAACTTCTGATTCATACCTGGGCACCTGATCCGGAATTGTCACCTGATCCTGTATTGCTACAGGACGATTCGTTCTGTGTATCTTTTCTGGACTTTTTGGCAGCTGATTCGGCCTCAATTGCGAGCCGCTAAAATTATTTACGATAATTTCATTATTTGTATCAGTCTGTTTAAAAGGTAACATTCTGGGTAGTTCAATATAATCCTCACTTGAGAAAGAACTAGCGGATGTTATATCCGAATCATAATAAGTGTCAAAAGCGCCAGAGGCATTTATTGGATCCAATTTTGTAAATAAATCTGTTAAAAAGGCTTTACGGTCTGGAATTCCAATATATGGAATTATAATTTTTGACTCGTCAAAAATTTGAAAAATAACTGACAACAAGTTCAGTGTGATTATAGGGGTTTCAAAATTCTTACATTCTCCGTTCAAATAATTTTTTATGAAATCTGTATCATAGCAGAAATTGTTAAATTGTTCCCGTACAAATTTTGCTTCCGACTTAATTTGACGCCCCTGAGCCCACTTAGGATAAGTTCTATCCAGTTTGTCTAGAATGATAATTAAGTCGTTCAAATAAAGGATGATTGACATTTCGAATTTATTTTTATAATATGGTGTTAAAATGAGTTCGAAAGCATATCGTCTTTTAAAAGCAGCTCGTCTTTCCGAGAAATTTGGTTTAACTTTATCATTCAGGATTTTGGCAAATGGAAGATTAAGGGCACCCAAATCATGTCTGGTCAAAATCTGTGGGGAAGAATCTGCTGATTCAGATGAAGGCAACAACCGCTCTACAAGGTCATCAGGGTAAGGGTTTAATGTAGCTCTAACCTTTGAATTATTTTTGGCATCTTCAGCATCGGTAGGCATGATTGAACCAGTATTATTTTTCGGATTTTGATGTCCAAGGGGAGGAAGGGATAATCTACCAGCTGGTAATTCATTAAATCTGATCGATGCAAGAGGTGGCTTCAATTTCGACAAAGTCGGAAGTTGAAGAGAATGTTTGCCTTTATCAAGTTTCGGAAAACAAGCTAGACTGAAAGTTGCTCCCTCGGAAGCTTGCTTTTCAAGTAGAGCTAGCTGTTCTCTTTCAACCTTGACAGCGGCAGACTCTGTTTGGAAATTTTTGGGATCCATAACCATAGTTTTGATGCTTGCATCAATCGGATTTCGAGCTATTTGAGGATCAATCGCAATCATTCTAGCGTTTGTTAGAATGTTTTCCTTCTCCAAAAGTTTTTGTTTTTGGTCAGTGAGAACAACTTGAGTTGTAATTGCCAAATTGTGGTCTTCCATGGTGTCTTGACGTTTAGATATTAGAGCAAGTTTATCATCATATCGTTGGTTATTTTCCAAGATGAAACTTTGAGTTTTAATGTCTTGACGTCGAAGACCCTCTTCAGAAGATTTTGACTTATACAATTCTAGAAGTCCTTCATTGAGACCAAGAGCGGTTTCATGAAGATATTTTAAGCGGTATCGAAATACTGTTGTTCGGTGTAACTTGGCAACATCATCCATGTTGTCGAGAGTAACATCAAAATTTCGATAGCTCAAATAAACATTTGGAGTTGGAAGAGTATCCTTGATTCGAAATGTTTTCGATTCCTCGGTAGAATTTCCCTTGTCGTTGAAAGCAGAAGATTTTGACCGCTTATATCTGTCTGCTTGACTCTGATTAGCAGCGAAAAGGGCATTTTGACGGTAGATGTGAGTCATACATAAAGTTGGACCGAGCCAGATATCATTGATGTTGAAAAGTCCTGGTGGAAAAGAACCCATAGTTGAATCACCAGTTCTGGGATCAAAATCCTTAGCATGATTGTCGTTGAGCTGTTTCAATTCCTTTTTGATATCACTTTCATCAATGGCTTGTGAAAGGTATTTGGAAATATGACTAGGGATATTTTGTTGATAAATGAGTGAAGCCCAGGCTGTTGCTAACTGGTCGTCTGTTGGTAATTGAGCAACCCCATGGTTTTTAGCCATATGAGTTGGAAATATGATGCTACGAACAATCATATCACTGTTAGCAAAAAGTCTGTGGGCGCTTATCAACAAAATTCGGTCTTCCAAAACTTTCATAATTGTTACCACTGGTAAAAGTGAACCAAAAGTTATTGAAGTTACAATCATGGTAGGTGATACTCCTTCAGCTGGGAAAGGTAGGCCATTCAAACATTTGATATCATTGGGAAGAATGTTGACACGTGAGAAATCATGCCACAATTCCTGATATGTACATGAAACCAGTGGTACACATAGGAGCGATGGCAAGACATCATAGGCTTCCGTCTCACCCTTGTCATTTGCAATTTCAAGTCCTAATGCCGTTGGCTCCTTGTATCCTTTGACAAATTCGATTTTTACCTTCCTAAGTGTACGGGATACGTTGGTTGGTCTTTTGAAATCGGGAACGTGACCATAGTTGTATGGCGAGTCCGCCGCCCATGTAACAGCTCGCTCAAGTACAGACTTAAAAGGTTGTTCTATTTTTGAGAAGTCAATGTTTAATATTAAAATATAGGTCCAATAGATTTACGTGATTAAAAAATAGATAAATACGAATCGAAATAATGTAGAACACGTGCCTGAGGTGTCTTTTTCGGGTCAGTAGCTTTACGTTTAGAACGGCGTTTTTTCTTTTTTGTCATGGACGAATCAACCGGTTGAGATTGATCCATAAGGGTATCCAATTGTTCCGGTGGAACATTTTCATTGGAAACCTTTACGGCATCCAGCGGGTTGACATTCGGGTTAGACATAAAGAAATCAATCTAAAAGTAGTTTGGTGAATTTTTCGAAAAAAGTTTTTGTTTTGTTTCTCTTAAGGTGTTTACATTTTTCGGTTAGATAATTTTAGTTGTTTTATTTCTTAATCACGTGATCACGGAATGGACGAATGACGTGCAAATTTTTAATTGCATTTTGGTTGAATGAACATTGTAACTCAAAAATAGTCAATCTAATAATTGAGGGGCGATCGAAAATTAGTACTGATTCCTGGGGAGTTGAGATTCCATTCCAAGGAGCTAAAGGGGTCACAAGGGTAAAATACAGTCACACACACACCTCATCAAAAAATTCTTTACTCGCTAGCCTTAACCTCAATTAAATAAAAAACTGCTCGTGAGTCCCGGGAAGAGAATCCGCTTTTTCGAACAGAGATGAGTTCCAACTTTTCAACCCTTAATAAATGAGATCGTAAAATGAAATGACACATGAATACAATTTGAATTATGGGTGATTGTTACGCATAGTTGTATAGTGTATAAATATGTCATGATTAAAGGTAGTAAAATTGTAGTCAGTAATAAGAAGTGGTTACCACGAAATTGGTGTTAAATATTTTTAAGACAGTCTTAAAAAAGGTTTTAGAAATAACACCTGTATCATTCTGTAACCCTCATCCATTTATGTTAATACTGATTAAATTATACTTATTCCAACTGGTTAGTCATATCATTTTTAAGGTTAAACTCATACTCTTTGCCTAAAAAGGTACGAAAAAATACTCAAAAATAAGAAAATTGAAAAAAGGTCCTCCTCTCTCCGCCTCAAAACGGGAACTGAAAAAATCTAGATTTTAAAATCGGGTTTGGTTGAGATGGTCAGAACGGAGAATTAATCAGAGACTGAGAAGCGTATTCGGAGGGTTTCGAAATTGAAATTAAAATAAGGATGATTTAGGATTATTTGATAAAGGGCTCATACAGAGGCTGACATAGACCATTTCACGATATAAGTCATCTTTGGAAATGGCAGCACTATTTATATTAGCAATGAATTGATTCTGATGGCCATTGAGTGAAAGTATAG
>SCLD01014307.1:0-18759 GCA_004367895.1 Oikopleura longicauda
GAGCAGACGAAAAAACAATACCAGCTGAATGCGGCCGAGGCGAACATCATCAATACAGTTGGCAACCATCGAAAGGATATGGAACGCAAACGAAACTATGTGAAGGATGACTACATCAAGGTAGTTAACATTTGTTTGAGACAATTTAATATTTTTACAGATTCAACAACAATACCGCGTTCTGGACAAGAAACTGTATGGCAAGTCATCATGCTCGGCATTACAATTCTCGGCAGGTCGTGCCGATGACGACACCATCTTCATTGCAAGAGATGTCATTGATCGCGTTTATCCCTCAATAAAACAGTATAATGAGAGAAACAAAGTCACCCATGATGAACATGCGCAACTGATTCAGAATATTGAGGGCAGAGGCTTGTATGCCATGGACCGGGCTAAGGTGGGTTAAAAACGAACTGGTTGAATCTAATATTGCTTTGAAGACTGAGGCAATCAACGCCAACTTAGAGAAGCGTCAGAAAATTCACGAGTATATCGACCTATGGGCGCCAAAAGCCCAGGCGAAAAAGCCAGCACTGAAAACACCGGAGGACAAGAAGGCAGAAGCTGCGAAGAAACGACTACAGCATGAGCAGCAGCGCAGCTTGAACGCGCTACGGCCAACGCCGAACAAGGAGCCGTTACGAGCCAACTGTCACCGATCCATCGTCAGTCATACTTTACCTCCATCTACTGTGACGCCTGTAACGCCACTTGCCCGGCCTCTCAGCAGTCAAGTTAACAGTCAACTGGACCCGCGACGACGGCCGTCTTCATCTTCATCGACCCCAGGTAGAAATTATAATTTTTTATTTGTAAATTTTAAACGCATCATTTTTTTTAAAAATAATATCACTTTCACACGGTTAATTCAGTGAACTTGCCGGTTCATCCGAGCTTCCTGGGCCCGAATAAAGACAGGAAAAAGGACAGTGATAGGCCCAGATTGAAGTTCGACTCGAGCGATGATGAGAATGATTTAGCCAATATACTCAAATAATAATCCCAGTTCATCAAGTCACGTCACCTGCCATAAAACTCACTGCTCACATCGCCTTCCATCCAAATAAAAATGATATGTATAAATGAATGACTTTTTTTAGTTAAAATGATTTATTGCCGGAAAAGTTCAGAATCAATAAATCAGCATCTACAGTAATCACCGGTTGCGTGTCCCCCAGCAATTGATGTTCGACCATCTTTATTAGGGAACGATGCGCTACTACATGTGGATGTTTTAGTATGTTTCTACAAAGGGGATTTCGAGATAACACTTTTTGTTAATAGTTTTTGCGAATGCAGGTTACTCTGGTTTTGTTGCTCCAAGTGGCGATACCGTACGAGTCGACGCGACACGTGGCGGACCCGTTGTTGATAAGCTCGTAGCCCTTTTTACATTTGAAATGGCACTTAGTTGTTGAGCAGTTGTAAGTTTTGACAGACTTTGAATCGTAATCAGTGAATTGGTCACATTCTGAATTATTTGTTAATAAGTATTAAACACTATGTCATTACCTTTTTCGACGGCGTAAACGCTATCGTAATCTTCATATTTGTCTTTATCTTCCTTGTCCTTCTTTTTGTCTTTGTCCTTCTTCTTGTCCTTGTCCTTCTTTTTGTCTGTGTCCTTCTTTTTGTCGTCATCGTTGTCTTGATCACCATCGTCATCACCTTCGCACTTGATTCCCTTCTTGATGATCTTCTTGGTTAGTTGCCACTTTTTGTTTTGACAAACAACTGTGAACGGAGCTTTGAAATGTCTGGACTAGGACAAATTCTCATTCGACCATTTCTCTTGTCTCAAACGCTACGCAAATGAAATTATTTGTTTTCACGTAAAAACATATCTTATTAGAGATCTACTTTTCAAAGTCCGGCCCTATGTTATCTTCAATGTTGATGTGTTCACTTTCAAATTTGCAATCAAAAATGCACTTGTCGTGGCTGCATTCATAAACAACGTTGTGGTCAATATTGACCGTGTCGCGAATGTCGCTGCACATGTTACAGTTGTCACAATCTTCATTCTTTTTGACACATTTGATTTCTTCGTCAACTTTTGGGAACCAATCCTTATTGCCGTTGGGCCCATCCAAACAGTAAACGTGTGTGGTTTCAGTACTCAGTACGCGATCTAAGTAAGATTTAAAAATGATTAAAGAAAAGATGAACAAACCAGCTGGACAATCGAAAGCACACATATCGTGCGAGCATTTGACAATGACCTCCTTGGTCATTGAGTACGCATCGTCAATATTGATACACTTGTCATCCTCAATATCGGGCTTCGGATCCGTATCACAGTGAATGTGCCCAGTTTGGACAATCACTTGATGCGGAATGCCAAACATGTCATGATCGAGTTTCATCCACTTGGCATCGTTGTAATGTTCGTTACAAATGACCTGATTGATTGTGACATCAGTGTCGTTGATTGTCGGCACACCTTCGCGACAAATTAAATCACATTGCGTTGTTCCACGGCGCGCATTTTCGCTGCATTTGACAATGAGCTCATTATCTATTGTATAACTTGATTCAACTGTGCCAAACTCAGCGCAGCCGGTCTCGCACTTAACTTCAAGCTCGGGACCAGTGATCCATTGTCCGGTTGACTCGTTACATATAAGGGTATCAAGACTTGCGTCGCCATCATTACAGCTAAACGTGCAAATGTTGTCTACACAGTTCCAGCTTGAGCGTGGGTCGAGTATGTACACGTCATCTGGATCGCCGCACACTGTGGTTGAACACTTGATCACGGCGTCAATTTCAACCTCCCAAACACCTGTATTTTCCGGACAATTAATATTCGCGTTGCCAGATCCTGTAAGCACAAGACTGGGATCTTGACACTCGAGTACCAAATTGCCATATCCTTGCCCGTCAATGTTCTGCGCATCAATTGTCACACTGTTAATATCGATGTTTATGTTTTCAATATCACCGCACATAGTCTCAGTACATGTACTGTACTTGACAGACTCGACTGCCGACGGTAAGTAGTACGAGTACGACCAGATACGGCTGACCGGATCACACTCTGCACTGGTAATGCCTTTGACATGTTGATTATCGGAACACTCAAATGTGCACACATTGTCAGCACAAGTTTTTACCGATTCGACCAATATATCACCGGGAAAATTGCCACATGAGGTGTCGTAGTCACCAGAGCACTCGATGACGCCGGTTGATGGCAAGTAACCGTTGACTGGATCACATATGACCGTGTCCAACTCAAGATAATGTGTTTCGTCCGAACACGAGAAATCGCATCGACCGGAGTGATATGAACAGCTGATGATGACACTGGGATCAATTGAAAATGAATCGATCAGCCTGCCACATTGTGTCTCGGGCTCCACCTCGCATGTGATGGTGAGCGTATTCTGGCTGACAATAACACTGTCGATCAAAAAGTGATTGTTTTCGCAGCTGACACTGCCCGTACTTGCCGTGTGTCCAGCCGGACAGCTGAAGGTGCACACGTCGTCATCGTCGCACAACCAAGATACTGTCGGGTCGAAAGAAAAGTGGTCAACCAAATTGCCACAATCTGTTTCGTACTCGACACATTTGATGTCGGTCTCATGCGACTGATGGAACTTTTCTGTTGCGGCGTTACATGTGACTTGATTTATGGTCGGAGTGTGGTTAGTATCGTAGCATTTAACCAGACATGTGCCACTCTGCCAGTTACAATCAAAATAAGCAGTTGTCAAGTCGGTATTGACAAAGTATTGGATCGGATCATCACAATAAGTCTGCTTTGGCACATCGCAAACAATATGGGTGACGTTAAAGGGGCTCAAATCGGGCCAAAGCACAATCTCCTCAAATTGCCGGGTTTCCACATTGCACACCAGTTCGCGCACCAACGAAATCTGTAAAGTGTCGACACACTCGAACGTGCACGTGTCATTGTCACAGCTTACATTGATGTTGTCTTCAATCGCAACAAAATCAGCCGGGTCGCCACATGGAGTAGGCATGCACGTCATGTTTCGACCAGAGTTGACAAAGGCGCCATTGACACAAATTATTTCACTGTTGTCAATAAAATGCGCGGGGTTATTGCAGGTAGCATGACATTGTACTTGCTCGTTTTGTTGCACTGATTCGAACGTCTCACAGGAAACGGAAATTGATGGATCAATTTCAAAGGCATCAGCAACATTGCCACATGGCGTATCAACGATATCAACACACTCGATGACGACATTGTCAGTATTGTAAGTGGCATCAACCGTATCACAAGTGATGCGCGAATAGGTCGCCATTTTATCTTCGTCGGGACAAGTAAATGAGCACTGTGTCTCCGAACACAATGTAATCACTTCCGCCGAAACCTGCGCGACCTGACTGATCGAGCCACACATTGTCTGAATAATTTAGATTAATTTAAAAAATTTACTTCATAAAGTTTATTAATTTACCTCGGCGCATGTGAGCTCGAGTGTTCCTGACGCCGGCAAGAGGGTTGACTCGTCGTCACACGTAACCGTATTAATCTCATTGCCATTTTGATCGATAACAAGCGCGGTTTTCCCCGTCAAACTGGATTGGCAATGTAACTGACATGTGGTTACGTCACTTAACTCATCGTAGTGACAGTACTTCTCAATTTCGCCAAAGTTGTCGCCAAACTCCCATGTCGACGAATCGCCACATTTAGTGTCGTGACATTCAATGACAATGTTTTCCATGCTCCACTGCTGCGCATCGGCATCACAGTCGACGTGAGCGATTGGGCTCGGCAGGGAACCACTAGGACACTGAATCGTGCAGCGCGAATCGAAATTAGTGGCGAAGTCTTTGTAACTGCAACTGTACGTGACATCGACGGGCAATGTCAATGTATCTTCTAACAGGCCACATTCGTCAGGGTTTTCACAAAACAAGGAAAAATCTTGTTGAATGGTGTAAACACCCGTTTCGATATCACACTCGATGTTTGCTACAGTTGGCTTACCATCTTTACAACTGGCCGTACATTCTGTTTCGGAACATGTCATGTCGATTTCATTGTCAATGCTGATAAACGTGTCTAAATCACCACAAACAGTATCATCTTGTTCATAGAGACAGTACACATGACCAGCGGCAACATCAAACTGTCCGTCAGAGCACTGGACGCGATCAACACCATGGATCCGTTGCGCGGCGTGCTCACAAGTAAAGCGACAAGAGTGACACGTTGAATCAAAAATAGATGTCCATTCGTCGCACGTTTTAATGACAGACTCGTGTAATGTGACGGGCACGTCGCCGCATGGCGTATCACGATCATCAATGCATGCTAGTTGATGGTCCATGTCGAATCTCTCACCCGTTTCAGCGCAAAGTACCTCTTTCATGTTTGGCACTTTTGACGCATCAACACATTCAAGGCTACAGCCGAACTGATCACATGTAGACGTCAAACTGGCATCGTGGGCCAAGGTTCCGCACTCTGTCTCGGCACAACTTATTTCAAGTCCATCATTCGGCAAAGGAATGAGCTGCCCATTCAAACAACGGACTCGGCTAATGGGGAAAACGTAGCCAGTTGGACATGAGAGGTCACAGTCGCCATGGTCGTCACAGTTGACGTCAACATCGGACCAGTTTGGTCCAAAGTTGAAATCTTCAATATTCCCGCAACTGGTTTCGTAGCAGTTGAGTTTTCCACTAGCGATAACGACAGCGACGTTGTCGCAATCGATGTGATCTACTTCCGGGATTGGGTAGTCACTATTGCTGCATGAAACGGAACATTCCCCGCTGTTACAGTCCAGCGCGGCGCCTTGAACAAGATCGACAGAGTTAATTTCATCAAAAATGACATCACAGGCGAGTGTACGGCATTCGACGTTCAGCAAGTGATCCAAACTCCACTCATGGTTAATCACATCGCAGTGAACGACTGGGTTGACTGGGGACTTGGTGATTTTATCAACGATAATCTGATCCTCGTTTTGACACCTCATTACTTTCTTATCCGCCTCTGAGGTGGCAATTTCCATAATCTGTGATAACACGTTCCATTCTGTATGATCACTAATTGAACAGCATTGCTCAGCACAACATTTGACTTCAACGTTTGATTCTGAGTATGTGCCATCTTTTTGACATACAACTCGTTCCGGCCCCACAAGGACCGTGTCGACGGGACACGAGAATGTGCAACCAACGGGCTCGTTATCGAGCATGGAGTTGAATGACTCGCACACTGGTGTGACTTCAGCGCCGATGTTAATGTTAAAGTCGGCCAGATTTCCACATGGTGTGTCAGTATCGTCGACACATTCTAATTGAAAGTTATCATCGTCAAACTGTCGCGTCTTCTCATTACAGGCAATGAACTTTACGGTTGGCCGTTTAGCTTGATCGTTACATTGAATCGTGCATCCATGTTTCTCACAGTCTGCTGTCATGCTATCACTATCAAATCCGAACTGATCAAGTGAACCACAGTTGGTCTGTTCACAAGTGACGGGGATCCCCTGAACCGGGAACAGTACCTTAGCGATGCATGTGATTTCGTCCATTGGATACGGAAAAAGACTGTCGGCACAGCTCAACGTGCATACATCGTCGACACAGTCCGTGCTGACAGAGGGCCAGTTAGGCCCATAGTTCCAATCAATCGCATCACCGCATGTTGTATCGGCACAATCTTCCGGCACAATGCACTCGTTGTCATCATTAAGCAGCGTGCCATCGGCGCAGAAGCATCCTTCAAGCAGGATGTTATCGTTGCACACAGCATTACCACTGCAGGAATCAAATGCTTCGCATTGCGGCTTGCATCCAGACCACACTGTACCAACTGGACAATCATCGAAACCATCCAACTGGTTCTTCCAGTCACACGAGGCTGGGTTTTCGGGTACAATATTGTTACACTGGTCCATGAAGACACTATAAATTTCTTCCAAGGTTGCTGGAGTTGGCACCTGACAGTAGTCAACGAGACAAGCGTTGATAAATGGCGTTATGTCAATAACTGCCCGACAAGCGTCGAAGATGTCGTCGAGGAACATATTGTAACATACAATATTGTGCTCAATAGGACATTGGTTGTCTGGCCCATGATCTGGTGTATCGGGATTGTGAACATCATTCGGATCAGGTCCATCATCTCCATCCTCTTTCCAACATTTAGCCGTTTCCCATTCCGATGTTGTGCGTGCATATTCGGTTCCACCATGGAATGGCCAAACAGTTCCATCAGGACATTTGAAGTCGTCTTCTTTGTCAAAGTCGTAGTTGCCACATATGCCCTCAAGCAGACCTTTGTACGCGTACGAGACAAAAATTTCACCTCTTGAACCCTTGTGCGATATTTCAACGCCAAACGGCACCGCGTACGTGATTTGATTTGAGAAGCGCTTGTTCAGTTGAATGTAAAATTCAAACTGTGCATCAGTCGTGATTGAGCCGTCATTGAATGTGTAACTGTAGGAGATTTCCATTCCGGGGTCTTTTGTAGTTTTAATTTCATACGTGAATAGTGAACTGCTCACACTTAATGTGAACGATTTGGCACGCGAGACATGATTAACTGGTTCAGTTTCCATACTAATTGACCATGTCAGATCCATGGGGGCCGTGTGCGAATCATTAAACTGACTGACGGTATAGTTGGCGACGCCATAGACGTCGTTCTTTGCTCCATCATAAGTGTAAATGTGCGGATCACCGTATATGCCACATTTCCCAACATCCATCTCCAAACATCTCATTGTTTCCGTGTTTAAATCGACACGTTGGCATTTTTGCCCCACTGGACAAGTCCCTTGACATGTCCATTGACCAACGGGACATGTGCATGGCGGTTCGTTGACAACATCAAAGGGACACTTGTTTGTGTTACAAACACTGTCTTCACTAATCACCGCATCATTGGCCCAACCAGAACGCGATTTAACTCCGCCACCACAAGTTACAGTACATTCCGACCACGCCATCCAGTTGTCCCCAAGACAGTAGTCAATGTCTTCATGCGGTGGTGCCGTATGTACTAGAACGCGACCGACACTACCAGAGGCAAAATGATACTTGTTTGAATCATCGCGTCCGGCCAACCGGCGACCAAGCCAAAAGTGCATGTCATCATGTTTAAGCGGTATTTTGTTGGTGAACGTTCGGATGGTGTTGTCATTTATCTGGATGAAAATTTCATACTCGCCCGTGTCACGATTCACCTTCTGTCCAATGCGCCACGTTTGCGCCTCGCCTACAGTGAAACCTGTCATTTCGTCAAGGGAAAAGTAGAACTGTGCCGCGCTTGCATCATGTGCATTATTCGGCCCATCGGCATTCTGATTGGAGCACATGTAAATGTAAAAGTGTTTTTGGTGGCCAGCATGACCGGCATCGTCGTAAACCGTTTGTGGCACCAAGTAAACAGTTGGCGCACGATGATGACAGGCGAGATCATTGTCGTTGTCGGCCTCAACCTGGAAAATGTTTTTCCACTTGATGGCGTGCAACGCTGTGTTGGTTAGTGTCACTTCTGCCTGAACAATGAACTGTAGGTCGAGATTAAGCATCCCCATGTCAACGTTCCACGTGATTGACTCACTACTTTCGTGAATCATCTGGTGACACTGGCGACTTGGACAGGCGTCCGGCTCAATACATTGGTCGCCGTACGCAATTTGACCCTCAGGGCAGAAACAACCCTCTTCAGTGGCGTTAGTGTCACACTCAAACGTGTTATCGCACGAGGCCCATGCACTGCACTGAGCGCGGCAGCCGTCCCAATCTTGGCCGGTCGGACATTGAACAAGTCCCACAGCCGACTTCCACGTACAAATTATTGGATCATCGGGCAGAACTTCTCTGCATGCATCGACAAAACTCAAGTAGACCTCAGCAAGTGTCTCATCACTCGGGTCAATGCAGTAATCGTCTAGGCAGTCGTGAATGAAAGGTGTGATATCGACAACGCCCTTGCAGTTGTCGAACAGCTCATTGTAGAATAACGCATAACACTTTGATCGATCACAATCATCCGTTCCGGGTGGCGGTCCAACGGGCCCATTATCAACCGGATCATCGCCCACCATCCAACACTGCGCCGTCGCAAATTCAGAAGGCGAGGCGCCTTTCAAACTGCCCTCGGCTGAGTGAATTGTTCCATCGGGACACATGAAATCATCGGACCGGTCAAAATTGAAATTTCCACAGACTGCCTCAGTTTTCTGTGCAAAAGCGTACGGCAGACGCAAGTTGGCTCGTTTGCCCTTTACTTTCATGTACAGCCCGAATGGAGTTTGGTATGAAGTAGTTACTCCATGTTGACTGAACTGAATATACTTCTCAAATTGTGAGCGCATTGTTATGTAGTCATTAGCAAAGTTAAATTGGAATTCGTATTTGCCCTCGTCGTCGGTTCGGATCGTATAGGAAAAATTATCCGTTGACACTGTGAGTGTCCAACTGGTGGCGTATGAGACAACGCCAATCGGTGCCGTCTCCATAACCATTGTCCACTGTAAATTGTCGTCGGTGGAAAAGTTGTCCGTGTTGAACTGTGCAAATGTATAGTTAGCAACACCATATATGTCATGTCGGATGCCGTCAAAAGTGTAGATGTGCGGATCACCGTATGCATAACACATGCCAATTTTATCGGGCAAACAATGCATTGCATCACTTTCCAATGCAATACGTTGGCACGAGGATCTATTGGCACATGTTGCCGTGCAGCGCCATTGATCGGGTGGACACGAACAAACGGGAAAAGTGGTGGGGTCAAAATCGGGGCACAAATGCGTGTTACAAGCCACCTCCTCATTCATTGGCACATTTTCAATGCGCCCACTCCGGCTCTTTGTCCCACCACCGCAAGAGGCCGAGCAGGACGTCCATTCACTCCAAATATCATCAAAACAGCCTTGAACATTGTGATAACTTTCACCACTGGCAAACACAACCTTCCGCAGACGTGCATTGGCGAATTGAAAGTACGGCATCGTCGCATCAATCGGAGACGTTCCCGCATAAATTTCCATGCCGGGTAAAACGGCCGGATCATTATTGGCAATCGCCGTTATCGTCTCACCATCCCACTGCCAGAAGTTCTCCAATTGGCCCGTCAGTCGATTACGCAGACGCCCCATGCGCATCCGTGTCCACTTTGTCGGCGTTACTTTATTGACCCAGTTGGCAGGGAGCTCGTTATCGTGGAAACGATACGCAGCTGGTTGATTCGGGTCGTCTTGAGCATTCAAATTATCGTTGAAGCTTTGTCCTTCGGCGCAGTAGAAGTATCCAAACCGGGAACCATAATATAGATCGGTAGCTTCAGTATTTTTGTGGACAAAAAGAATGGGCTCGCGATGACCACACTTGGCAACACGGGAGACATCATGGCGAACTGCTTTAAAGATGGTTTGATGCTTGTCTTCATAGGTAAGTGCATGCGTGAACATAACGTCAAATTGAAACGCATATTGCTCGGGTAAGTCGACTGTGCCGAGCAGAACATCGTGATCGACTTTGACTCCTGTACGTTGAAGTTCATGGCCACAAATAAGATCGGGACACGTGCTCGGATCGGTGCACATTCCGTGATAGTTGACTGTTCCAGTGGGACAGAAGCAACCCTCTTCAATGATACTATTATCACACATTAGTTCTGGATCGCACGAGGCAAGTGCTTCACATTGCGGTCGACAACCGGACCATACTAAGCCGCCTTGACAATCGACGTAACCTAGACGATCTTTCCAGGTGCAAACAGCATCGTCTTCAGGTAGCTTGTTCTTACAGGCAGAGAAAAATGCGCCATAAATATCTTTCAGTGTCTCAACTGTTGGGACCTCACAGTAGTCTGTATAGCAGTTTTTAATAAATGGCCCAATGTCGACTTGGTTAACGCAGTTTGACATCCAGTCGTCACTGAACAAAGCATCACACAGCGGTCGATGTGGACATAGTGCATGCTGTTCGGCAATTTGACCGGGGTCGGGTCCATCATCTCCAGTCACCTTCCAACACTTGGCTGTTTCCCATTCTGAGGTCGATCGCGCATATCCACCACCCCCGACAAATGGATGAACCGTGCCATCGGGACATTGATAGTCATTCGTCTTATCAAGCCCGTAATCACCGCACAATCCCTCGACACCATAAGCAAATGCAAAAGGCAAACGTAAATCGCCCAAGAAGCCATTGTTGGTAAAACGCAAGCCGAAAGGCGTCAAAAACGTCACCATTCGGCCGTGCTTTGAAAGTTGAAGGTATCGTTTGAAATCGGCATAGCTCTGGACTTCGTGATTGACCGGAAAGTTGAACGAGAAATCATAGTTACCATGCTCGTCCGTGTTCACCACATAGCCGTAGTTTGCGCCAGTGACAATCAACTTGAAGTTGGTAGCGACGGCAACACGCCCCCACTGTCGTGTTTCCATGATGATTTGCCAATTGAAATCAATCTTATCGCCAATCGCATCCTGATCGACCTGGCTAAATGTGTACTTGGCAACACCGTAAACATCATTCTGTGCGCCGTCAAACGTGACAACATGCGGATCACCCCACGCGTAGCACCGCCCATATGATTGTGGTAAGCAGTGGAAGTTTTCGTGATCAAATGACACGCGTTGACAATAATGGCGCGCAGGACAGGCATTGTCCGTGCACAGCCACGAGCCGTCAGAACAAGCGTCACATGCCGGGAACGTCGCAGCGGGATCAAAGGGGCACACGTCGGTGTTGCACGGGCGCGATTCCTCCTCCATTGCTCCATTAATCAGACCACTGCGAGTTTTGACACCTCCACCGCACGTGACACTGCATTCAGACCACTCGCCCCAGGAGCCGGCTAGACACTCGTTGATATCAGCAAAACTCGGGCTCGAGTGAAAGAAGTACTTTCTGAGATATAAATCGGGAGTTATCCAGTCATTATTGGAGTCTTTTGCTTTTCCCGCGAACACTTCCATTTGGCCAAAGTGAAGTGGCTTGCTGTTTGCATACGCAACCAGTTGATTACCATTCAGCTCAAGGAAGTACTCAAAGCCACCCAAGGCATCGCGTCGTTGACCAAAACGCCACAGTTGATACTCGCCAACTTTAAAGCCAGCAGCAACAAGTTGATCCTCGGTGAACCAACGTGCGGCACCGTCATTGAAAACAATGTCGTTTCTGTTGGGATAACTTTCGCCGAGTTCGACGTCAACGCACGAGTGAATGAAAAGTTTTTTGCTGTTGAAAAATGGATCCGTACGTTCATATACGCCTTGTGTCGTGATGAAAATGGCAGAGTCGCGCCTACCGCAAACGGTGGTTTGATCTGGTGATCCGGGCTGTTGAGCATAAATGATATTTTGCCATTGGGGAAGTATGTTGAACGTGTTGAATTTGATTTCCACTTGATGAATGTACTGTAGATCATAGTCGACTGTCGCTAGCAGCTTGTTTTTGTGGTGATTTTCGTGAATGCGTAGCTCGTCGACCTGAATCGCATGACCACAGGTGCGCACGGGACACTCGCCAACATCGATACATTCGTCGTTGAAGAGCACCTTACCGCCGGAACAAAAACATCCCTCCTCTTTGATTTCGTCGTTACATTCGGCATCGACATCGCAACTGGCCGCCGCCGTACACTGAGCCAAACACCCGTGCCAGACGCGATCAGCCGGACAATCGTCAAAGCCGAGTTCTGTTCGCCACGTACAAATGGCATTGTCGTCAGGAAGAACAGCTTTACAAGAATTGATAAAGGAGTCATAAATGGACTCGAGCGTTTCTTGGTTTGGCACTTCGCAATAGTCGACCTTGCATGAGGCAATCAAATCGCTGGTGTCGACCACACCGCGACAATTGTCCATCCACGCCGCATTGAACATATTCTCGCACATGGTCAAATGTACACAGCTGTTCAGTGATTCAGCAATGACGCCCGGATGCGGTCCATCATCACCCGTAATGATCCAACTTTTGGCGGTCTCATACTCGGAATCAGTTTGCTTGTAGCCACGCCCATCAGTGAACGGGTGCACTGTACCATCCTTTTCCATGAAATCGTTTGTCTTGTCAAAGTTGAAATCGGCGCACAAGCCCTCAATATTGCCATTGTAGTATGCAATTGGCACGTCAACTTGAAAATTGAATCTTTTGTGCGAAACGCGAAGACCAATTGGCGTTTCGTAAGTGATGCGAGAACCCGATTTGCGTAGTTTTACATAACTTTCAAACTCGGAAAAAGTAGTGACGCCGTCAATGTTCCACTCGTAACTGTACTCACCATGTTCATTGGTGATTAGTTTGTAAGTATCCGTCTGTGTTGGTGACACCTCAATACTGACTTGCAATTCGAAACGTGTAGCCACTGCTACGCGACCATACGGCCGTGTTTCCATGATTATCGTCCAACTGATCCCATCCATCTCTTCTTTCGCCACAGACGGTTGCGCAAGTGTATACTCAGCATGACCGTAAACGTCATTCTGCGCACCGTCAAACGTAACAATGTGAGGATCACCCCAAGCCTTGCAACGGCCGAGGTTTCGTGGCACGCAATGCATGTCGTTTGCGTTCAATGCGACGCGTTGGCAGGTTGAACTTGAGGCACAATCACTACTCTGGCAATACCATGTGTTGCCATTGGTACACGAGCATGGCGGTAATGTTGTCGGATCAAAGCCACACGTATTGGTGTTACAAGGACGTTGTTCCGTCTGTTCCACGCCGTCAAACCAACCTCGTCTCGTCTTGACACCGCCACCACACGTGACTGAACATCCACCCCACTCTTCCCAGTGATCAATGCACGCCTGGCGTAGGTGGCGCGCTTCTCCACACGTGTGATATTGAACGTTTTTAATCGCACCACCGACAAACCGATCCTTATGATGACCTGTCCACACTTTTGGGGTGCGTCCAAGGAAATACAGCTCCGGCATCGCGCCATAAACGGTCAACTCGCCGATTTGACCAAGATTGCCGGGAAACTCAATCCGGATCCGTTTGACGTTGGCGATACCTTCACCCGCATAGGGGACTCTGAGGGCGTTCTCAGCCGCAACCAAGTACGGTGCGCCTTGACTGCTAGTTGTCACCAACTCAGACAGTAAGGTGCCAGATGCGGAAAACAGCTGGAACTTGACACCACCGTAGCGGTTAGTGCAACAGTTATGCCGACGCTCCATGACGATTTCAGTTACTGTATGCGTCGAAATAAACTCAATGTTAGTCCATGAATTTGTAGTGTGCGAATGCCAAAAGGTGTTTGAGTTGCCATCAAACATGTACTCCTGTAAGTACGAGCCAGTGTTGTGCTCACCACTGACAGTGACGGTGCCAATCTCGGGCTCGCCGTGGAATACGAATGGCGTACGCGGGTTGACCTTCTCGTAGACGATCTTGTCGTTGACTGCCCAATGCCACTTGTACTCGCCATCGGCATCATCATAGCGATGACCGAACTCCCAATGAGCCCACTGTCCTTCGACAAGACCCGGGTCAAAGTGATCCTGGTTCCACTGTGGCGTTTTGCCCAAACAATTAATCAGCGAGATTGGCCCGCGAGAGTCAACATGTAAAGTACGACTGACAAAGAAACCGGGCATACCACTCATACAGCGCGTCACACCGGCACCAACGCCATTGGCGTCATCCTGACTAGAAATTGAGTACGCTGATCGGAGTGACGGGTACGCCACGGCGTTACCGGTAGATAACGCATTGAGGCAGTTGTTGTTCTTTAACCAGCAACTGTTTGACCAGATTTCGCCAATTTGACCGACCCATGTGACCGCATTGCAGCCGTCTTGGTTACGACACTCATTTATACAATCGGTCATACTCATAACGTTCTGTATTGTTGCGATATCATCGCCGGGGCAGTCCATCGGGCCATCGTACACAACGAAATCGTAAAGGTCAACATTATCGGTTGTGATCTCGACAATTGAGCGTTTGTACGCGTCTAGTGGCGTCAAATCATCGATGCGAACGTCAGCTGTGAATGTAAATTGCGAGTTGAACGCGGTTCCACTCGTCCCAACAATCGTGCTGGCGGCCAGGGCCGCTTCGCCGGCCGCGATCACATTGTCACACGAGCACTGATCGGCGCCACTTCCATTGACATGATGTAGCAGTAACAGTAGAACGGACCAAAGTCGCATTATTGCGCTGTGGTTCGCGTTCGACACTCGGCAGAAAAAGTTAACCGGGTTAACGTAAGTCCTCTGTTGCGTTTTACCGGCACATTGAAGCTTATAAAGTGTCGTTGATCACGCGGCATACTGACACATTCTCCGATTTTCATTATCTCCGTTTATGTACCGAATCAGAATATAAACAAGCAGTTTTAAAATCCACGACACACGAGTTGTTCCACATTAACCTGTTACTGTTGTTTCTCGCCATTTTTAAAAGCGTATCGGTGAGTTCAACTCTGGAACACATCAGGGTATAAATTTAGTAAAAAAAAGAACATTATCATGGTGGCTTCGGCCACCAGTAACATGATCGCGGTGTTAAAACCAGCAGGACTCCAGGGGGCGACGACGGATCGTAATGGTCGACTGATTGCCTGCCAAATGACAAACCAGGAGAGAGGACAAGTAGCTGATCGGTGCCAACGATTGTCATCAAGTGTACCGACTGCTACGAATAACATTTACTGTTTTACTTACCTCTTTTACACTTTTATTTTTGAATAAAAGACTTGATAAGGAAAAAAACTATTTAGATCTGATGCTTTCTTCTCGAGCTTGTTGTCTTTTTGAACTTAATTCCTCGTCTTATTAGTGCTACAAAGCCACAATCTGATTTTTAAAGCTTATTCATGTTCGAAGTATCAAGTTGGTGGTGCTCGTAAACAAATAGTTGAAACACAGACACTACTCGGCGTCTTTTTAAACAATCCGGTGTATTGTCCACCAGACATTTTTTGGTCAAAGCCATTTCGTTGTGAGTGGAATGATCTAGTTTCGTTTTGATCGGCCACTTGGCGTCCATAATCAGAGCGCGACGCAGCGTTATGTTGACGCTTGTTTTTTTCGTAGCGCCGATAAAAATCAGCATGATCTATTTCGCAAAAACGTAACAACTCGCTCATTTAAATCTTTCCGACATGTTGCTGAGTTGTCATTACGGTGATTTGAACTTCTGAAAACGCCAGCGAAGCCAAATTTGGCTTCAAGGATATTACGGGATGTTCCATTTAGATCAATCTCACGAGATTGGAAAGACAATTATTGTGAAAAGACAATTATTTTTAAGCAATTTAAGCAATTTTTGTTTATGTTTTCCGTTAATTGTTTGTAAAATCATCCATATTGAGTTCGTTATTGACGATTTAAGGGAGCCGTTCATGATAGACTTTTGTTGGTCTTTTGTGTGTGGTAAGTTTTGTAAGCATGTTGTTATTAATTTCAAGTCTGATAACTAATTTATTTTTTTCAAATTTTGCAAAATTGAGCAGATACAGCGAACAAGTGCGCAGGACCTGAAAATAAGTTTCAGAAAATATTAAATTCAATTAGTAAATTTAGTACCAAACGGTTCAGTCGGATTTTGATACGCACACTCCATTAGATCGCTATGGTATTTGCATTTCTCGCTGCTTTGTTCATCACTTGAATTCATGTCACCGCCGATAATTAGGAATTCATCGCCGACTGTAATAACACCGGGCCTCTCTCGCGGTGTGAGTAGATTACCTTCAGTTGTCCATTCATCGGTGCTTGGGTTGTACGCGACTATTCGGGAAAATAGAGTTGAGCCATTACCGCCGAACACCATAAATCTCTTCCCCACATAAATAGCGGACGCGTAAAAGACTTCGGAGTCATATGGATACGGCGTCTTCGTTTCCCATGTCCACGTTGATAAATCTAGTAGTTCAACCGCGTTTTTGACATTTCCACGAGATGATCCAACAGCCAGTACATCCTCTGGCAATAACTAAGTTCATCATATCAGTTCTACTTACTCGGCGAAGATGATATACGTGTTGACCAATGTTCGAATTCGGTATCCTCAATAAACTCTTCTTGCGTTATATTGAATGGCGTTGATCCCTTAGATTTTTGAAATGACGAACTAGCATAAAAGGATTGATTAACTTTTAGGTAGCAATTTCACATTATTAATAGATAGTTAATAATAGTTTTGGGCTTCTTATTAAAACTTCACACGGTTTTTAATGAAACATCATTATGTCCTTATAACATCGTTTTTGTCTTTGGTACGGGAAACACATTAAAATTTCGTTATCTGTTGCCAAACATGATGCATATGACATGTCAACTTCGAGAGTACCGACGCGTTTTAGTGTGCAATCATCCACGCGACTTATTTGTCGGGTATAATAAGACCAAGTGCTTCTTAAAAATAGGTTTCGGTGTCTCTGTTTTATCAACTGCACAAAAAATAAAAGTAAATAGTTGAAACCAATAGCCGAGTATGTAAAACTGATTTTCGAAAATCAGTGAACATAAACTCTCAGCACTCACTAATCCTTCCTGGCGCCATTGAATTTCGGTCGTTATTTCACCTGAACTGTCCGTTAAAATCGCATCAGAAGTAGAGGATGATCGTGGCCAAATGACAAGAATACGCGAATTAGCAGTTGAAGTCGTCGTAGTGGTTGCAGGTCTCGTTGATGTTGACGCTGCAGAAGTGGTGGTAGTAAACTCAGTTGTCGTTAATGGACATGTGTACGCTTCACATGGGCAGCCGTTCGGGCAACCAGACTTTATTTTAACATGATCTCAAATTAGTTTCTTGGACTTTCTTACCTGACACGGGCACTGTTCAATCATACTGTTATAATCACGTGCACAATTCGATACGCACTCGATGTTACCCGGTGAACATCCCAGAAAACACTCTAGATAAATTGAGTCGACCAACTCAGAACAAATTAAATAATCAGGATCTTCGTTTGGAACAGCGCATACGCAAATCAAGTTCGAGCAACCATCACAACCCTCCGGACAATCCGAGAAACAAGGACACGAGTCAATGCATTGATCACCTTGAAGTAAACAATCATAATCACACAAAGCATCGCCATTGCAATTTTGCCAACATTCATACATAATTGAGTTACATTCTTTGCCGCAACTGTAACATATGATAGTATAATTTATTTAAAAAAAACGAACAATAAAAACGAAAATAAAACCCCATCCCTAGTACCCAATTCGTAATCGGGACAAATTGCACTCACACTCAATAAAAGATTAAGAAGTCTCATTTTCGTCATTCGGTCACGAAGTGATCAGAACAAGCTCACGTTGTTCAATTTCATTGACAGATTGGTTTATTCACATGCGAACTTTTGTAGAACGATGAAATTGGTCGAAGTGTCATTGGTCGAAACGCCTATAATTTTGGTTCAAACAACGGCGTAACTCTTGTAATGAACAGGCGGTGGATTTGATAAATAAGTAAGTTTATTTTAAGTCAGTTGTAGTAAAGAATGCACAGGGAAGTAACGAAAAAGATTACACATTCTTTGTGGATAGCTCTCCGTATGATCGGGTCCACTTTTCAAGCTCAGCTATCGATTGGGCTGTTACCGATGGTCTGACGCGTGCCATTGCTACTTTTATATCTGTGAAGTTCATCGCTCGTACTTTGTTGAGTTTCGATATTTCCGCGCTGGACAAGTGTCGAATTGGCACCATCGCCGCATCCTTCGCTAATTGTGTCAGATCACTGCCCGAGTAGTTGTGCGTCATTTTGCTGATTTCTTTTATTTGTGCACTTGTCAAATTGTTCGCTTGTGTCCCGAGTAAT
>SCLD01014418.1:0-18745 GCA_004367895.1 Oikopleura longicauda
ACACATTTACTCGATCATTGATCAATTGGTTGATACATTGGAAAAGTTGAAGAAGAACGACAAATGCCACAACGATGTCAAACCGGGCAATGTTTTATACTTGAAGAAGACGAAGAAGAACGGCCAGTTCGAGATCAAGACAAAGTTAGCTGACTTTGGCATGTGTAACCAACTCGGTGGGACACCCGGTTGGTCACCGCCAAATTTCACGCATGATCGACAACCAGGTCACTCGGATGAGTATTCATTTGGACTATTGGCTCTGTATTTACTGGCAGAAGATGATGAACTATTTTATGTCATGCGTGACAAATACACAGCATCATCTTTATCGAATCCACAATGGTTGCGACTGTTTCGCCATCTGCCCGAGATCAAAATCATTCGTCGCATGTTGGATCCAAACCACAAGCAATCGTCGAAATCAGCTTGGTCTCAACTTGGTGCGAATATTCAAGTGATAACACGACAACGACTGGCGCCTTTGGGTATTCCTGGTAATTTTTTGAAATTGCAAGACGGCAACACGGTCCAGGACAAGAACAAGTGAGTTAACCTACTTTATTCACTAACTCAATTAAATTCAGCATTGAATCGAAAATGGCGATCACGCGAACAGTCGAGCCAACGGTGACAGTGACCACGTGGACTCATCTACAAGGCAGTGATGATTTTTGTTGGTTATTCGGTCTCACTTCTTCGATTCATCGCACTTTGATAATTAAATCAAATCTGGCTTGACACAAAAAAACGGTGTTTTAGGTGTCATGTACTCGCTTCTGTATGGTGGTTTTCTACGGGACAAAGGATTCAAACAACTCGGCACAATGATCGAAATGAGCAAGATCAGTGGCGAGCAGCTGCAATTCAGTTTCAAGGCCAGTACAATTAACGACTTTTGTCGATCAGGTCAGTTCACTCAATATAGTAATATTTTATATATCGTCAGGTTCACGACAATGGCCAGTTCTGATGGTCAACGGTGGCGCCCATGTTGTAACATTAAAAGGACATAAAATGGAGGCAAATGGAAAACTCAAATTTAACATACGCGACAGTGCCCGGGATCCGAACAATTCAATCGAGATTTGGATCGAGAAAAATAATTCACCAAACAATCAGATGAATTTGGCCACTGACATGTGCATCTATTTTGAGCTTCTGTGAATTATTTTTTTATTCTGTCAAACATAAGTTATATTAGCTCTTCAATCACTTTATTCTCTGTTTAAATAATGTTATGCAATTTGCTTTAAAATCGGATAATCAGCGATCACACGTGTCAAATAAAGTGTGTATAAAACGAATAAAAACAACACTTTCTCTCAAAAATGTTCTATTTTTTACTTTTGCTACATCTGTCATCAGGTAAGTGTTATGTTATCGTCAGTAAATAAATTAAATTACAGCAATGATCAACCCAATGATCGGGACATACGGCTACGATATCACATCAATGGAGCCTATGGACGATAAATTATCGTCGATAATGGCTACATTGAATTGAATAAACTCAACACACTGCGACACACGCTCTTGAGTCAATTGAATTCGATGCCATTGGATCGGAATAGAGGTCCAAACTAGTCACAAAGTCAAGTTTATTGCTGCAATAAATGTTTTTCTAAATTCGCCTTAATTGCAACATCTAAATAACTTTTATTCATTGGTGCCAAATATACGGGATACAAATGCATGGTAAGCCACTTTAAAAACGGATCTCGATATTTAGTAAAGTAGAGAGCAAACGGTTTCCGCGTGAAATTTTATTCGACCAGGCGCCTCCCACTAGTCAATGTTTATTGGCAATGAGCGTATGCCTGAACGCGCATGCATTCGCCGCGAAACTGCGATGGTGATCCGCCACTATCCAGAATGAGTTACAGACTGTAACTTACAGTCGATTGTTATCAGTGGAGTGTGTCGCATTGTGGCGACCCAGGCCCGTTAACATCTCAAACAGACCATGTGCCATACAGACGTTGTTGATGGGTTAGGAACGATTTGGCATGTTTGACCCATAACCAAAAGGAGTCCTTTTAAAAGACTAATGGCTCAGTGAAAATGCCATCCGATACCGATGCTAATACACACGGAGAATCTACTAATTCACTGAAAGTTATTTGTAAGTAGAAGCTTTCCCATTCTGGCTACCACCTGCAATTCTTCAACATGTACACGAACTGTGATAAAGAATTGGCACGGTGATAAACAGAGATGTGAATAAATCGATTTAGTCTCTCTCTCTCTCTTTCTCAATCTGACTCTCTCTTCCGCCCACAACTCAGAAAAGTAGTGGTTTTGTCCGAAATAAAAGCATAAGTCACTTTACGTAAATCATTGGTTGGCATTATAATGTAAGTATGAAACCTGAGCAATTTGTGAATTGCGCATGTGCGCGGCTGATAATGGGGATGACCGATAGTGTGTCGATTCTTTCACATCCTGTCTACCACCTGCAATTCTTCAACATGTTAGTTTGAATATTCTGATAAAGAATTGTCGCGATGATGGACATGAATGCGTAAGGCTCTCTCTCTCTCAAATTCTCGAGTTGTAGTATTCATTCACTCACTCACTCTCTCTTTATACGCGTACTACTAAACGCGGGTCGCGACTAGACGCAAAAAACTGAGCGCCCCTGGTTCGTCAGTTGAATGCAGGTGCGCCCGGGGGCGTGTCGCGCGATTTTGATTCCTAGGTCCCCCTTTTTTAGCTATCTGCTCGCGCTCTCTCCTTCTTCGCCGTGTGTGTGTGTGTACCCGCGCACAAACTAGCATGGAGACGGTGTATGTTAAAACTAGGGAATAGAGGGAACGAGCGTTCGGAGTAGGTTGAACTGCGCGCCACTACTACCCGCAATTCACCACTACTTTGGTTTCATCTACAGTATCATCGCCCGGTGTGTGTGTAACATAACGACGCCGCAGCATGTTCCAACAATGGGGGGAGGGGCAATCTGACTTCCGATGTTATGGCTCACATCAAGGGGATCAGCGTCAACACACCGGCATTCGCACCCTACATAGTGCCACTGTCCAGCTTACACCGTCGTCCAGCCCACACGCGTTTATACAATTTTACGCCGTGTCGTTCAGGGCCCCCTCAGGGCGTCAGGCTGTGCGTTACGATAATCCGTGCAACTCAATGGTTGTATATAAATATCTCTTCTCGATTTTGTTTATGCGTTCGTTATGCTTGGCATGGCTCTCTCTCTCTTTTTTCCACTTCTGATTTCAAATCATTCATGGGAGTCTGATGAGCGAATGTCTCGCCCATAGTCTTCAGTCTGGGCGTTTCTTTGTGATGTGATGCTAATCAAAAGTGTTGTCAAATTCCGTTAGAGGTTAATTTTTTATTTCACGTATAAGCCATAATTTCGTCTCGCTGCTGTCGACGCTTCTTCTCCTCCCATTCCTACTCACAATTAGAATCAAACCGAAGAACAGATGCAACAATATATAGATGCAGCAGCAGCAGCACAGATGAAAGCGACGTTATATACCTGGTGACGCGTCTCGACCTCCTTCCAAAGGCGCGAGTGGATAATGTTGCGATGGACGAACCAAATGGCGGCGCGGCCGCACTCGGTGGTGATGAAAACGCCGACGCAGCTACAGACGATGAAAACGGCTGATACACTCAGCACTGCATAATATTTCGCGATTTCCTCATCCCACTGTGAGTTCACATGGGTTGTTGATCGATGTTGCTTGGATCAAGCAGTAAAAACGCTAGTATTGAAATCAACAACCCAATGCCCAGTCCATTATTACATCACCGCCGATGTCGAGCTACTATAATCAGCTTGATATTACCTTTATTTCTGCATTCTGTTTTTTTCAAATTCGAATCAAAGTTCTGTAGTTTTTTTGATATCAAGCCCGATCGTTTCGCTTGTGCTGTTCTCTTCTTCTTCTTCTCCTTCTCCTTACTTCGGCCAGTTCAAACTTGATGAGTCTTGCGTTTTTTTTTCTTTTTGTCAAATCCAAAATCGCCAATTGTTGCGACTGTGAATTTTTTAAACTGACTCTGTGGCCCTCGCGTCGCGTTCTGCGCCCAAGAGAATCAGTGTGGCCGCTGCCCTAGGTCCCTCGTCGGTCTCTTGAAGAAGATGGCGACAAGTTTAAATATTCATTCTAATTATTCAATTCTGATCAGATTCACTAGAATAATAAATCGACCACATACGGAGCTGTTTTGTTGATGTGTCATTTAGATGGTCGGGCCGAGGCCGATGGTTTGTTTTATCTTTTGCCACCCGAAATATATCAACACAGTCAGCACTTTATCAGCTTTTATTGGTTCTTTGATATGTTCGAACGGATCAAATCAGGAGTGGCGGCGCGTGACAGAACGCCAACGGAGAGTGTGCGCCGGACGGTACTAGGCGTCGAGCATGTCGTTGATTGCGTCTTTAGCAAGTTCTTGCGACGCTGCTTCTTTGATCTATTGAAAGGCGATTTTAGGTCATTGACACACCCTCTTTCAATTTGAAACCATTCACCTCGTGTTTTCAATATTCGCCAGTTCACTGTCGGACGTCACCAATGAATCGCCGCCCTTCTTCTTCCCGGCAATCATGGCAATCTGAGCAACAAAAATGTTGATTCAAGTGTAGCTTTTGATCTAACCATTTGCTGCTTCCAAATTGATGTGGACAATTCGTGTATGATCATGTGAATGGTGAACAATGCCGTCAACATGGCAAAGCATGCCATCATAATTACCAGGATGAAAGTGCGTAACTGAACAAAAAATCAAAACATTGTGCCACCTCCGTGGATCGAACACGGGGCCTTCAGATCTTCAGTCTGACGCTCTCCCAGCTGAGCTAAAGCGGCTAAAGGGATTAGTTTGGCCAGTACGGGGATCGAACCCGCGACATTCGCGTTATTAGCACGACGCTCTAACCAACTGAGCTAACCGGCCGGTGCTGTCGACTTACCCCGCGATTGTACTGCAAGTACGCTTCGTCGTTTTTGTGATTGACGAAACAGTAGAATTTGATTTTATCTGAGTGAGTCAATAAAGTAATAATATTTAATCATTATACTCGTCACTTACTCTCGTACAACTCGAGCAGCCGCTGTCGTACACGGAGCTCATAATCACTGAAATCATTGTCGAATTTGAAGGCGTATGAAACGCTTTCTGAAGTTAACAAATTGAATAAATTATTAAACATGTTAATGACACTAACCAGTATCCTTATTGAGGAACATAATATTGCGGATGTCACACTCGACGTGGGAGCACGAATACGTGTTCTTGTAGTTCGATGTAAACACCTTTCTCGCCGCCGCCACATCCCGGAACAGACGCATTCGCTTGGTTGACGAGCCAACTGCGACAGTTATGTTCGAGCAGGGAAAGAGTGAACGACAACACTCGGTGCCAATGTCAGTGCAGTAGTGTGGTTTGCGTGGCTCGACACGCTTTACCGATGGTCACAGATCAACGTCTAAATTCAACTTCACAAACCTCATTCTCGTCCATTGGATACGCCGGATACCCGTCGCTATTGATCGTTGTCGCGCGGCTGTATTCTGAATTGTTTCGCCGTTCGTTTATATTGCGCATAAATAAGTGTCAGACTCTAATCCAGTCTGTTTCCTTCTAATCCACCTACCAAACGGCCGTGGACATGTTGACTCGCTCTGGCTACGGGGGCAATTGATGAATTGGATTTCGTTTGGATTCATCGGTTTATTGTGCGGCGTGTCCGCATCTTTCAGGTACCGTGGCTTGATTCGCATGGTGCCATTGTAAAACTTGGAGATTGGCGCATTTGACACAATTTGACAGAGGTCCTGTTTGACGATGAACGAGCGGGCAAACTCGTCAAACGAAAAGTTTGTCACTTGCATGAATGCGGTCATTAGCAGCACGAGAAACGTTATGTACATCCCGATTGCAACGGTCTATGGTTTTCGGGATTGAAAATAAAGAAGCGAAATCAAATTCAAATCAAACTTATTTCCAATCCAACTCGCCTGTTGACCGCGTTTCATCTCTGGTTTTGACGGTAGACTACTACTACTACTGCTTGACTCCATTGGAAAGTAAGAAAACACCTAAATATTCCGCCTAAAGTAGCAGCGCAACTTTTTTTCAGCCGTGTTCTACCTTGCGATTTGCTTGAATAGATACAAGAATAATAACTACTTCTGGGTAACGACGTTTTTACTTGGAGAAGAATATGTAGGTAGTGTAAAGCAGTCTGTTTTTTTTATCAGGGCAGGTATTCATCAATCGTATAGTTAAAGGCGGCGAAATCCATCCAGTATGTTATGTAGATACGTTTCAAGAGCCCCTCGGACAGGCCCGCCAACAAGCTTGATTTAGTATTCGCACGAGTTTGAGTGGGATCACCGGACACATAAGTAATCTGAACATTTTGTTCGGGTTCACTTCGTTTCACCAGGACCAAGTATAGTGGAGCACCACACACACACACTTACATTATCAATCTTGGCTAATCGCAACACGAGTGACGCGTCTTCATAGCTGCTCTCCTGTCGAGTAATGTATTGATAATTAATCGAACATGGCAGACACGAGCTGAACACGCTTTTCCAATGTCCGTTGAACTTTTCATGTTTCTTAATTTTATCTTTCGACATCAAATACGCGATGAACGCACGAAAAGAGATCACATGGTCAGCGTCTTTGGATCCATCCTCGAATGGATCCGTTTTCGGTTTGAAACTGTGCATGTACACTTTATACGAGTGATAATTAACGTCAAACTTTTGATTCCACCCGGAGAGCAATCGACTCAACGGATGGCGTGTATTGATCCAGCTGACGAATTGCGGATCATGTAAAATCTTCTCAAACGTATCCCAAATGCACCGCGCGAAGCCGAGCCCTTTCCATGTGGGATTGTAAAAAGTGAACGCCCAACGTGGGGCTCGAACCCACGACCGTTGGATTAAGAGTCCAACGCTCTACCGACTGAGCTAGCCGGGCGTGAAATGTACAATCCCATGCCTTTGACTTGTTTTGGCCCGGCCAGTATGTTGTACATTTGGAAGTAGCGCGGGACCAAATGGAAACCATCCGTTGTGTGCAACTCGGCCGAGTCAATCACCACGCTTGGATCCATTTGATTCAAGTACACAGCGCCCAACGCCTTCTGCCAGTTTGTCGTCCCCGTTTTCAGCGGCAAGCACACGGGCCCGATTTTCTCATTTTTCATAATGAATATCGACCGCGCCTGACTATCGTCCGGGTAGCGAATGTCGGCCTTGGGTGCCGTGGGCAGTTTTTCCGTGCCCTGTATATGACGCTGCAGTCTGCGTAGATCATTGAAGAATTGATCAACAAGTGCGTCATCGTCCCAGCTCTCGTGTATAAACTTCCCAAAGCGCACCTTCCAGAGCAGGTGGACTTTACACGCGCGCTCGTAAATGCGTTTTCGCTGTTGCATCTCATCAAGCTCGGTAAATGCCACACGCGGCGGAAGGACAAAGCCTTGCGTCAACAGGGAGCAATTGGTATGAATCTCGGCCGTGCCGCGGCTCACTGCTCGCTTGTCAAGATCAAAGAAATTGGCGTCGAATGCTTTACAGTAATCGTCCCATCCGAACGTTGAATCTGGATCCTTGATCAAACTCCGCAAGTCTTCGAATCTCTGATGAATGTCCATTTTTTCTGTCTCTTTTTGCCGTTGCCGCACCAGGCGACTCGTGTGCTGAGCCTTGCAGAACATGGTCTGGCGAAATGACCACGAGTCAATCGGTTGGGCCGTTGTCACACTGGCCTCACTGGCCTCACTTTCTCCATTGCCACTATAATCGCCAGTGTAAATGCGGCTCACGTCAACCGACAGATTCGACACATCAGGAAATAAACTCTCTCTATGGCTAAAGTTAACAAGGTAGCCAATGCAGGCGGCAATTAGCAAGTAAAGTGCACGGGTAAGATTATCGTGTGAAGCCGACATTGTTCTGTAATACAGAAACCGCCTATACTGTGCCATCCTGTTGCCATCTGACCAACATGGTTTCACTCATATCGCTTATTATCTGCCCGGTTACGAGTTATTTTTGGATTAACATCAGACCTCAGCACGTAGATCGGGGACAGTGCCCCGGGCAAGGGTCGAGTCTCTAACATGGTCAAGATGTAACGACCAATTGAGCTTTTGAGAGGTTCTTACGCGTTATTTAATAACAAAGCTGTGTTTAATTGATACAGAGAGACACAAAACTATCAAGTCATAAATCGAATCAGTGTAATTTATTAAAGTTAGTCTAACTTTAACATGTCGGTGTGGGCAGTTTCGTCGCGCAAGTGTCGTTTTCAATGCACAATTGAACGCTGCATGTCAACGTCAAGTCTGCTTTCAAATTCAATTTCGCGCTCTGAGCTCGAGTCAAATTGAACGAGCGTACTTTCGTCATAATATAATTTTACGACAAAACAAACATTACGAAAATAGAACTATCCTGTGTGTTGATCGGGAAAGGCGAATGATTGCGTTTGAACGCGGAATCCGCTCTGGGCACGGCTCAACCAGCCACCCGTGTACGACGCACTGAGGAAGTCTTTGCCGCATCCCTTTAAAAATGATTAATATACTTTGAAGTAAACTCGGTCAAACCTCTTCATAAAAGGCATAGCTCATTGCACCATGCGATAGTGAGCATGTCTTAACGGCCCAGTCGAGCTCATCAATCATGGTGCTGGTGGGTTCAATCTCAAAGTACAGCATCTCGCCAATCACAAAATCGTCAGTCTTCTCCGTCGCATAGCTTGACGACTCGTAGAATGTGATTTCAAATTCGAAATCAGACGACTGTTGGACGGCTTCATCGAGCACGTCGGAGTGAACCACATGCGCCGTGTTAGTCACCATGTACTCGGTCTTAACCGAGCATGAGAATGGAATGCGATAATTCTCGCCAAGATAAATGCCATCTTCTTTCGTCGCAGTTATGTCCATGTAATTCCTGTTGAACTTGTTAGAAACGAATGATGAGTAGGATTTGAACTTACGAGAAGTCAAGCGTCTCGGTTATATCGTTAAAGGTGAACTCAGTATTGCAATCGTCCATTGGCCAGGTCACTTTGACGCGATTGACTGATTCATACTCAAAGTTACGGGTAATCGCTTGATCATTTGCACAAGTGGCCCGGTCAAGTTCACGGGCGCCATCATTGAAGGAGATTTCGACCTGGCCGTTCAGTGCCGCGATTAAATCTTCATGCAAATACGTGGTGGCTTTGGTGTTGAAGTATTACAGAAGTTGTTTGTTGTAGTATTTAGCTTACCCATCATCGTTGAAACATCGCACGTGGTCAGAACATAATCCGCAATGGGCGTGCAATGATATGCGTTGAGCCCGCCGGAACGCAATTTCCATCCTTAATTTGAGTTTATATTGTGAATTAACGATTAGTGTACTACCTTGAGGACATGTGCGAATGCCTGTCACAGTGGTCAAGACACGGGCGTCAATACCGTTACTGGTCAAAGTGTTTTCAATCTCATCCAATACTGCCGAATCCAAGTTCTCCAGAGCTTGCAGAATAAGTTGAATGGTAAGCGTGTATGAGATCTGAGTGGCGATTTGGGAGCGTGTTCCGGTTTTAATGTTTAGTTGGTCCGTGATTGTGTTCAACACTTGATTGCCAACAGTTCCGGGACTTGACAGATCCAAATCATCGTACACAATGAAAATGTCTTTGTTTGGCAACGGCGCTTCAACGGCAACTGAGGGGAGTAGTTCAACTTGGATTGTCTCTTGGGTCGTTCCCACATCAGCTGTGGTGGGATCGACTGTTGTCGTCCATGCCAATGTTGTTGCCTCCTGCCCAAAGCCAGTGGCAATGCATAGTGCGAATAGTTTCATTCTCTCGTGTAAAGTGTCAGATTATGAAGAGGCACCAGAATTTATATTGATGTGATGGGTTCCTCCATCCAAGCGCGACTCCGCAGCGACTTTGATGTTGTAGTACCAGTTACATTGGCTGAAAATGGTACTTTAAACCTGTGGCTTGAACACAATTTAATTGAGCTTATTGGTGGTGAATTAAAAAACGCTAACCTCGGCCTCAGTTCACGCACTGACGTTAATTGCGTAACAGCTTGTGCGAATCTCGCCAAAAGTTGCCGAGCTTAGCTCACCGCACTGCAATGACACTTTATTCCGACAAAGTTTAAGTTTTTATACTATGAAGGTAAAACGGATTCGTGTGACCTATTTCACCATTCTATTCAGAGATTCGCCTTGATCGGAGCACTAGACGGCTTCAAAATTGCATTTGACCAATGTGTTGACTTGCCGAATAAGGAGCTGTGCGAGACGGAATGTCTCATTTACTATACAAACTGCATTGAGCAAAACTGTGAGCAGGGCGATGTCACCTGTCATTCGGATTGTGCCCGCGAATGCAGGGATTAGAAAAACGCGCCGTTGAATACGGTGGTTGCCTGGTTCAATTTTCACTAAAAGCAACGTTTGTAAAACGCATAAATATAATCCCACGCCAAAGTCGGTGCGTGCGAGGCTGACTGCCCGTGTAATCAAAACTGTCCCGATGGATGCAAAGGTAAGCCGCTCTCAGGTAATGCCGTAACATTTGTCGATTATTCAAGATTGCGACACGTTCGATTGCAATTGTGAAATAATGGGCGACAATCATGACATCGCGAGCAAAGTAAGCCTTTACTGTTAGTAGTAACTCAGCACTATTATTATACAAGTGTCAATTTGATGCGCAATACCGCTACGATTACTGCCGTACATTCACGTGCAATTTGGTCGACAATGAGGCGTGTCTTCAAAATTGTCTTGACGTGTACAATGACGAATTGGAAATGTGTCCATGTGGACAGCAATGCGCGGATGGTTGCCCGTGCCCGCTGTTTGACTGTGACAGTGGTCAGCTTATCTCGTCAACGACTGTAAGTACAACGACAACGATTGAAACAACGACAACTGAAGCCACGACGACGACGACTGCGATGATCACTCATGATCCGCCATTTGATACCACTGAACCTACCACAGTGGCTACCACAGACAAAACTACCACGGTAGAAACAACACCAGAAACAGTACCAACCACGGTGCCAACCACGACGACAACAACCGTGTGGACGCCCAAAATGGGCGGTGATATTTTTGTCATTAACTCAAACACCAAGAACAAGCACTTACAGTTCACCTGGGCCCTGGGTGTTGAGGATCCCGAGATTGACGAGCTCGACGCGTTCAAATGGCCGCGAGATACAAAAGTCGAGCACTCGTGTTCACTGACATTCCGCGGCGTCATGTATATTCTGGGCGGGTCAGGTGAGCGTTCAAGTGGATCATTCTTCACTGACACTCATCTTTAGGCACACACGGACGACAACTACTCAGCGTTGGCGAGTGTACGCTGAACAAACTCGATTCGTTGAATGACGAAGTCGAAGGCGGACTGTGCCAGACGTTTGTCAATGATGAGGGGGAGGAAGATGCAATTGTCTGCTCACCACGTAGTACCTCAAAGAAATGTTCACGGTGATTTGGTGACTTACGGCAATTATGAGTAATAAACTGCTCTTCAGATTCAACCCAGATGGCACCAAAATACTCGACAGTTCTGGCTTTCCCAGCTCATTGCATTATCATCATGAAGGCGCAATCACCACGTACTTGTCAACGCCAATGATGATCGCGGGTGCAAATGGGCTGGGCGTCGAGCACTTGTCCTTTGGCGCATGGATCGATTATGATCCGTTACCTGGCAAGGGCCATCGCTCTGGCCACTCGGCTGTTAATCTGTACGGCAGTGTGTTTGTCTTTGGCGGCCAGGAGCGGACGGTATGTCACTATTCTTGATTGATACTGACGGCTGAGTGTAGGATACAGTGTCATCGTGCCACAAGTACAGTGGCGAGTGGGGCGAGTGCGGTCAACAAATGACTGGCTCACGATATGGACATCGGTCAATTATTGATGGTGATGCGATCATTCACTTCGGTGGTGATTATACGATTCGTGGGCGATCAACGAGAAATGTGCCCATTGAGCGGTGGATTCTGGATCTGACTGCCGATCGATTCTCAATTGAAACATCAGTGACAAGCTTCACAAATTTTTTCGAGTATCCCGAGTTGTTCGTGCTTGATATAGCCGTCTGTTAAAAATGGAATAAATCAATGTACAGTAATAGCAGGCCAAGTTCATCACGCAAATCTACTCTCGACGCCTGTACGGCCAGGCTAAGTCGGACAAAAGGCTCTTAAGGAATTGGATTAACATTCAGACGTCACAGTTCATACATTGTATATAAAGGAATGTCCTGGCCTGTTCAGTTTTATTCTAAAAATGTATTTTAATATTTTACTTCTGACCTCCTTCGCTATGGGTGGATATATCTACGCGCCGTTGGGCTTCCCGGTAAGACTAGTAGTATACTGGCATCGTGCTTTAAGTGCAAGTTTGATAAGAATCCAACCACCAATGGAATGGTCGGTTACAAGGTCCAGCGTTCGCCAACTGGATACGATACCGCATTTGAAAACCCGATTGACAGTCGAAACATGGGAATTTACAATCTCTTGCCAGATATCATTAAACATGAATAAATTATTGGCCATTTTCTCATTGTAGTTATTGGCAATTGTGACATTGAAAAAGGGCTCCATTTGAATTTGAACACCAAAAATGATACTACTTTTATATTTTGTTTCGGCATGCGTCGCCGTTGGTCCATTTGGCCATCAAATTGCGCAACTCCATGAGCTCCTTCATACGGTAATTGAATTTGATCAGCTACAGTAGCTCTTCATTTGCTTCAATAAGCGTCCGGTCGGGTACTACGTCGATCCGAACATCTACAAACACAAAGATGTTCATGAGATTCCCCAGAAGCTAAAAACTGGCGAGATATTTCACGATACAGAATAAATCGTGTCACACACGTAAAAGTGATTACAATTAGCATTTTTTGTTTGCCACACTCAAATATTACTCTTGTGACACTTTCTATTGGAGTGGGGCCATTGACAAAAGATTACCAACGGTGGAAAAAGCTACTGGGCTCGATCAAAAATTATAATCCACGATGTGGAATATAATTGAGAGTTTCGTCGACCAGTACGGCTCGAGTGTGAACAATGTGGGGAAGTACTGGATCACAATGTTCAATGTGCTCAGGTTAGTGAAGTCAGAGTATTTACTTTTGGATTTGGCCCTTATGACAGAATATTAACTTACAATGAGTTACTCAAATATATAGATTGTTTGTCTTCGACTTTTCTTAAAATGACGTTTAAGTGGCTCTTACCGCGTGACATTTCATAAGTCACGATCATTGTAGCATGTTAGTTAATGTTTAACTCAGACAGGTCTGATTCACATGTAGTATTCTTTTTAAATAATTCAAGCGTCCTTATACGTCGCTGAAGTAGCCTTTTAAGCAGCGTTAGTTATCGTGGTTTTGAACTTGAACAATAGCGTAAAGAGAACAAACAGATGTGGAATGTCATTGAGGACTTCGTCGACAAGTTCGGCCAGTCCTCGTCAAATGTTGGCAAGTATTGGATAACGATGTTCAATGTGCTTAGGTGGGTCGATTTGAAAGTGATCAAACGTCTGTGCATTGGATTATAAACCCTATTAAATACGTCTGTTTTAACCGATTTCAAACCCAGGTTAATGTTCCTCTTCTCAATCGTCTCGCCATCGTGGTCGGACGAAGATCTCGTGTGTGACACGGGTGCCCCGGGCTGCGCGAAGCTATGTACAAACGAGTTCTTTCCCTTCTCACCAATTCACCTGTGGGAGTTGCAAATGATTGCCGTCATGCTGCCCGTTATAACGTTTGTCTCCTACTCGGGCTGGAAGATTGAACGCATCAAGATGGCGCTGAAGAAGCAGTACGAGATGTACCAGAAGAGTCCCGACAAAGTGAAGTTGGATGACGAAATCGAGAAGAAACGCAAGAATCTAACTGATGCCTTTGAATCGCTCAAAAACACGAAGGTAAGTGTGTGAAGAGACTATCATGATAATAACAACGACGTTCAGGCTAAAACCTACAAAAAACTGCCCGAAATGACAATTAGCGAGCGCAAGAAGGCATTGAGCAGCGTCGCCACTACTGAGCGATATTTGAAGACGCGTTGGGACAAAATGCAAACAGAAGAGGACGTGATCAATCAACCGCTCAACGAAGAAGTGAACGTGTGCGATCCCGAAATGAGGCAATACTTTCCGCGTATATTTGTACGTAATACTCAGAATCTCAAGTTCGATTACACACTTAAATTCAGATTTATTACTTCTATGTTGTCTTATTGCGAACGGCGATTGAGTTCCTCTTTGACTATGCATTCTATGTGATTTTCGCCGATCACTTCTTCAATTGGATGCCCGAGCAGTACTTATGGTGAGTTTGAAATTTGTCTTCTTAATTGTTTTAACTTCTTCATTAGTGAGGTCGGCTTACCATGCAATGGACGCGTTTCATGTTTTATTGATCGCCCAAAACAGAAGACCTTTTTCTTGTTGGCAATGATGGCCTTCTCCATTGTTACCATCATGGTGAGTGACACAATGAGAGACACTCGGTTGTAAATTGACTGATCGATTATAGACTGGTCTTCTCGAGCTGTGGAGTCTCGGCCTTGGCAATCTATACGAGGCGTTCAAAGGCTGGTCAATCGACATCACCGACGAGTATCAAATCAGCAAAACGGAGCAAATGTTCGGCGCCCATCGCGGCACCGGCGGCGGTTTCGTCAACTTCCAGGGCACGCGCGTCGATCACATGCGCGACGAGATTGGCGAGGACGAGGAGAACGTCTTTGTCGGTATTTAATCTAGCCTGTCACTTTAATGTATTGCTCTGCTGCCCAGTTTACATCCCCAATAAAAAAGAACAAACGCATAAGTACTTTCTTACTTTAAGATTTCAATCATGTTACTTGATAGACTTGATAGAAACCGTGGGAAGCGTGGATAAATCAATATCTACACCTGCTTCGTTCTATCTCTCTCTCTGCCCCATGCCGCAACCGTCATTCTATCGATTCTGTTCTACTCACCCTTACGATAAGTATCCGTGAAAAGGGAAAACGAGCAGCCCGGGGGGCCAATCATATAAGCGCCACATTTGAATGTCATTCAATTCATACTAAGAGCGCGTTTTTTGTCATTCAGAATTCATAGAGAAATATAAAAATGGAGTGCGATAATGGCACGCCCGAATTGGCGCGAAGGCGGAAGCCCAGCCCGAAGAAGCGTATCTTTGCATGGGGCATCAATGACACGCTCAAGAAGCGCTCGCGTTATGACGATGAGAATGAATCGTTGCTGATTGAAAATGGCAGTGAAATGGGCGAAGAGAAGAAAAAGAAGGATTGCGATTTAATTGGCGCCGTAAAGGTTTTTTTTGTAAATTGACGAACACTTTAATTCCGCCCCAAAAACAGTCATTAGACGAGGCAACGGGCGAGACCTTCTTCCCAATTGTCCAGAAGATCATACTGGCGACGACGTTCAAATTGCCCGAGATTAGAAAGACCGTCTTACCAGGAACAAAGTTGAACATCCTTGTGACAGTCACTCAGTGTCAGCCCCTATATCCGGCTTTCTTTTTTTTGCGCCAACCCAACGCCCGTGTCGCTTGGCCTTAGACAGTCCAATTAACCGCCACCGACTGCTGTTGCTCTCGAGTCGCTTAGCAGCAAAACCACGGCGACAAATCAAAGCTGTCATGGTTTTTTTGTTTAACTTTGAGCAACAGAGATTTTATGTTCAATTGAGCGCCATCTCAAGATTGGCGCCATTCACAGTATGACGGATTTGGGTAATACGATCATTTTGCTGATTAAAACGCTGAAATTGCGCGAGTACACATGTCGCGATGGCGAAATGGACCAGATCGTCGCCATCCTGCTGTTGCCACTGATGAAAGTGATCAGCGGCGCAAAGGTGCCCATTCCGACGGCTGTCTCGTCCGCCTATGCAGGTGAGTGTTCTTTCGCATGTTCTTTCGCCGTCGTCGTCGTTATCTAACTCAACAATCTAGCCTTGTTGCGTCAAATTGGCAAGGCGGAACGGTACACGGTGTACGCCAAATCAACGCAGATTATCAGTCGCCAGGAAAAGGCAAAAGAGTTCATCGTCGACTTCATCAAAGCCACGCACCGCATCATTTCCACTTATCGCAAGGAGCAAGCCGTCGCCATTATCTTCCTCCAGGCCGATGTCTATGTTAAATTCAGTGAAATGATCATTGACCAGATATGTCGCGTCATGTTGACCCCGCCAATTGACATGAAACTGTATGCCCAGGTCACCACCTTCTTCGCCGATTTAATCACCAGTCCCCACATGCAACTCGAGAAGCTGACCTCAAGTCAACGGTAACATTCATTCAACATCTGGACCTAAAACGACGTGAATGAAATTATAGGAATAAGCTGTTGAAACGCCATGGCGATTGCCGCGCTGTCATGTCTACCCTTTTGCTCGGCCTGTTCTCGCGATGTGGTAAGTCGACTTTTTTTTACGTCTTCGGCCCCAGTTGCTCCCGATTTGTCAAGATGTGTTGCGTGTGTATGCTAATCACTCTTATCGCCGCCGATTGTTATGCTAATGGGCGCATTGAGCTTAGTGTGAGTGTGAGCTGTAGTAGGTGACAATCATTTTCATTTGCGTACGCCAAAATTCGCACATATGTTAAAAAACGAGCCCCACACACGCGCGCTTAGACAAGATGCCACCCTTATTGCACTTGATGGTGGAATGCGCCACCAAGTTCATCACTAGGGCGTGACTAGATGTGTGGTGTGTTCTTATCAATGGCGGTGTTCTTTATCTTAATTTATAGTTTGGACACTCAATCAAAGGGCTTTAACGCCACCACAGTGACAGACAGATGGAGACACACTTGGCTCCATGTCAAGTTCACACGTTCAAAGTGAATGCAGATTTTGATTGATGCTAAGTAAAGCCACTCGTCTTTTTCGTCGTCGACTGCACGATAAACTAGATTGATCTAAATATCAATAGGGTGACAGTCTAATGAGACGGCGAGGCCGCTTTGATCCGGCACAAAGATACCCTGGGGCATATTGTGTCGCACTTCTTGGCTAAGACTGATTATCATTTTTGAACTAGAACGATGTGGCACAGTTGGATACTGATTATTTTGTCTCGTTTGATTGATTGTTCGTTTTGATGTACATTAGAGGGCGTGAAACTCGAGTGCGCTCAACCAAACGGTGAAAACCGAGCCGCCGAGACGACTTAAACTCAAAACCTGTTAAAGTAAACTAGGTCCGCAACCGGGCGTCCGCAGTTCTCACCGCGCCCAATAAAACAATAATGTCGACGGCCTACTGTGTTAACCCGATTTCCGGTGTTGAACACAACATCCCAGGGTCTAGCATCATGTCCGTGTGATTCGACGAAATATAAATTATTACGCGAGTAGTAGCGGGTTGAACGTAGCAATTCGAATTATGCATTATGTGGTTTGGCATGTATATTCCCCCGAGCTCTCGATTCTCCGCTACTATGTGAAAAGTGTCCGATATTTTTATGATGGATAATGCCAAAATCAATTCGCTCAGTGATTCGCAGTCTTCAGGTGTTATAGAACCAAAAAAGTCTCAAGCGTCTAACATAATAATCAATTTTGACATTTTACTCAACCTAATCGGCGGCACATGACCCCTTATGAAAAGTGAACAAAAAAACCGCCTGATTTCCCGTTTCCCCTTTCTACAATAACATTTTTGGTATTTGGCTTAGCCCAACCCTTTCTACAATAACATTTTTGGTATTTGGCTTAGCCCAACAGGAAATGGGAGGCGATTCCTTAAGACACCGCTTATATAATCGTCTCGTCAGCATTTATGCAAAAAAGAAACAGGAAAAAAGAGTTCACCCAAAAACGTAACCGACGAGCGTGTTAATGTCGATGACAGTCAAATCAATTGCGATTTTGGTCACACTTCATTCGAACTGACCAGGGGAGTGGTAGTCCCATTCACTTGGCTAATTGATTGTAGTAGTAAAAAAATCACTACTAGGTTGACAATCGTGGAGTTAGGTGAGTCCATCCTCATCACTCTTTAGCGCTCCCCCTAGATTTTTTTCTTGGCCAGAAAGCCCGTTTTTCGGTCATATTTTCCTTTTAGAGTGGAAATCACGGTTTCAGTCACTGTGTGTGAGAGATTGTAGTAAAACGACGTGGAGAAGTACAGATAGAGAGAGAACATGATCGAAGACAAATCGGTGCAGCTGCGTAAAAAGACGCGGCTCAAGTCGAAGTTTCATCGGTACAGTCTAAATTTATTCGCGTCAAAAGGGACCGCCGAGAAATCGCGCATTTTGAAAATGTCAAGTTCACGGGAGCAGCTGAATAAAGGGACGACGCTGGTTTAAACACTATAAGAAAATTGTACATACGCAACAGACACGCAAACATAAATGTGTCAGGGGGGATGCTGTGTTTGTGTGTGTATTTTAACCGAAACCACATGCGGTTATATAATTTACTGGTGAGTGGCGGCGGCGACGGGGAAGCCAAAGGCGACTGAGTAGGTCAGTTGAAATTCACTTTGCCAGGCTTACGTCTAAGGAAAGTGTCATTTTCACGTAGTAGTACACTCATTCCTACGCCCTGTACTTGATCCATATACTGACCACTTGGATCGGGATGATCATGTTAATTTTCCGACCCGGGGCCCACCGTAATCTAATCACCCTGACTACTGCAACTACTC